>BGPR01001692.1:176975-228663 GCA_013235015.1 Araneus ventricosus
CATAGAAGAGAAAGAAATACTTTTTTCGAGTTATATAGGCCAAAAGAGACACAAGTGACCAGAAGAATATGGTCGCCATTTAAACTTTCGCTTTTGCTTTTGAAACTTACTTCATCCCGATTCCTACTGGATATCCAGCCAAAATTTCAAGTAAATCGCCAAGTTCCCTTCGGTCCGTTTCCCTCTATTTTTTTCATTTTTGAGATCTGTTCGTAGAAGTGATATAAATATACGCGGTTGAAAAAGGAAGGGAGAAAAGGGAAGGTATATTTATTTTCATCTTTCTCCTTTGCTATCTGTATTATTTTTTGCAATTGGAGCTAGTGTGAGGATAGTCTATACTTCATTCGAATATATGCTGGTATTTTCTTTATTTTCTGCATTATTTGGGTGGTTTTTATTTGCGTGCTACAGTTTGTTTGCTGAAATAAAAAATAAAAATAAAAAACAATGTGTCGATTTGCTCAAATGCCAGACGGGTTTTTTCCTAAAAGTTTTATTGCTCTAGAATTGAAGCTCTTTCAACTGGGCACTTTTTTATTATTTAGAAGCTTATGTTTATGCTTTTAATAAAAGGATAAAATGTATGAAAAATTGTGAAAAAAGGAAATGTTGAAAAGAAAGGATAAAAACTAGAAGTTTTTAGAAAGGAAATATAACATTGTGTGAATTGCTTCATCAACTATAAAATTTAATGTATAACTTAGGTAAAAAAATAAAAGTATTTCTCGGGCATTAGTTTTCATTTTTCTTTTAGAGTCGGCTAGGACATTTTAGTTTAGGTTTTATTTGCCCAGAGGTAATTTGTGTGGTTTATTTCTCACAAATTTTTAATGCTGTTTCCCTCCAATTTCCATTTTCTACATCAAAGTTCAGCGCTTCGTGATAAAAATTCTGTTTGAGTTCCGAGGAAATGACATCGTTTTAAAAATGGGAAATAAAATGATATACAGTTGTAGTTTTTCATAACACTACAAAGAAAAACACTTTAAAATTATTTGTCTTTTTTTCCGTTGTAGGAAATTTCTTCCAGAACTACGATAACATTTAAGAGAAGGCACTAAAAATAATTTAACACTTTGGACATGAATTTTTTGGCTTCAGGAAAGATTGCGCTGGGGGAATCACATTCCATTTAAGGCTATTATTATTTTGGCAAAGGAAACATCCAGGCGTGTGAAAGTAAAATGCAACAATAAAATATTCTTAGTTTTGTATGTTTAGGAGTTTAAATATGATTAAAATATTTAAATGCTTTGTATAATGAAAGGGGATAAATTGAACATTTTTACCGCCATTCATTTCTCCTATGAGAATTTAGGAAATTTTTTTAAGCTTCTCATTTTGCTGATTTTTTCATAAGACGAATTTTCCTATTTTCTTTTCTAGGTCCATTAAATTTAAAAAGGTAGACATTTATAAACCTATTCTAACCTTTTATTGTTGATCTAACCCCACAATTTTCAGTTTAATCACATGAAATAAGAGACTGCGTAAATTTACGAATCTACAACTGAGGATACATAAGTTTCCTGGAAGCGAACGAAGATTAGAGAAAATAATTTACATGTAACTAGTCCTTCGCATGTTGTTAGGTTCTCTTCCTTCATAAAATATAAAAAGAACTGATATTGCAAGAAAAAATTCAGATGGAAATATTTGTTAATTTAAATGAAATGCACCAATTTGTCACAGAACAATTCAGAAATCAGTTTATACGATGAACTCGCATATATTAGTTCAACATAGACCAATTTTGTGTATTTTCCGAATATACAGGAATTACAGATCTTTGGAATAGCACTTTCAAAGGAGACATTTAACATTCAGTAAACATCTATTTCTCCCTTCTAACTTGAACATTTATTGTTCTCTTCTAACTGCCTTGAAACTTGGAATACTGATTCGATATATGTAAGGATATTTGATAGATGAGGAAACAGTTCTTTTTGTTATGGGAATTTGTCTCTGGAAAGTTATGACCATTCAATGCTTTAAACAAACAGTTTGTTCTCCACAAATCAGCACTTTTATGAACACAGAAGTTTATACAAGCAACATCTGTTACATAATCGATGATCTTTGGTGAAACACCACGTATGAATTTATTTCAGTTTTTATAGTCTATCGGGCTTTATTCTGCTATTTTAGAGTGAATCTTTTGCCTGATCTTCAAATCATACATAGTTATTTTTGGTTAACTTTTTGTAGATTCTAATTGTAGTATTAACCTTTGTTTCCTAACTTGCCTCACTCAAATTTAGATGAGTAAATCTTCAAGTGCCATGTGCATAATATTCGAAACAATGGTTCTCGCACAATATAAATCGAAACGAATGAAACCGAATTCAGAATAATTGAAATCTTTCATCTAAGTATCAGGAATTAAAAAGTTGATAAACATTTTCTTAAAGGTAAATAATATGGCTAAGGAAGTTAATAAAATTTAATAATTGTTTTTATATCAGACACATGATAATACATTTAACCACCATCTTTTAATACACCTAAACTTGCATCAAGTGTTGTTATGAAAAGGCATAGTCATACAATTTCTGAGACGATAAAAACTATTTCCAACCAAAATAAGAAAAAATACAATACAGGCTGATTCTAAGGTATTTACTGCAAATTTAGGATTGAGCAGAGGGAATTAAAATTCGCAAATTTTGTGACGAAACATGTTTTTGCTAATGGCGCGTTATAGTCACAGAGGGCGATGTTACAGTGATCACTTATGCCGCAACGTTTGCAAGTTCGGCTATGTTTAACCTTCTAAACGGCACTCGTATGTGAGAGATACACTAGAAAAGAATTCCGTTTTATATCCTTTTCCCAGAGAACGCTACGGAAGTATGTTGTTGGCTATCTTTCAGCTCCTTTCGACGAACTGTTAGTCATCGCTTAGAATTTCAGGCATTATTAGGACTCTTCGAATCTGATATTCGTATTTCAGTGATACGTGTGATAGTTTAGGCTTAAGTCCGTGAAATGAATATTAATCTGACTTCTAGCTTTTTCTATCTAAATTTATTTTTTTTATTTACTTCCATATTGTCTTTACAGTTTTATATTAGAAATGTAGAAACTTCAGTTGAAAAATAGGGAATTTCATTTATTTTGTTTTCATGTCATTCAACTAGTTCTTTAGTCATTTTTAATTTTTGTGCGTTTTACGTTTACGTTATTTCTATTCCTTTTAAATAATTTTTTCAAAATAATTGTGCTTATAAACCATTACCCAATTACATCTTAATTTTAATGATTACCCTTTTAAAAATTGATATTTTGCAATAGCGTATATAGGAAATTCGCGCGACCTTTCGTGTTCGCTGGAAGGTTAACAACCTTAATTTTCCCTTCTCTGCTCATGAAAATCCATGAGGTACGAAATCATGCATGCAAACGCATTCTGCATTAATGTTTGGGATTGCGTGGGATATAAATATTAGAAGCACTCCATATTCCTGTTAATCGGTTGAACTGTCGCACATACGATGTTTTTAAACGAATGGTTTTGCTTGTCGCATGCATAAAATAGCTATTAGCGATTTCTGTGTTCGTGTAGCGATGTATACTGTTTGGAATCCGCACAAGAGGATGACGATATACGGCAGCGCCCTCTGCCGCCTCAAATTGATTAAAAGCTTCTATAAGTCCATTCTTGTATGTTCGCAAATTCTCGTCAATACACGTTTTAATTATGCTTATCAGGTTAGTATTTAATTTTCTCTATCAGTTATTAAACTGATCATGGAAATCTGTGAGACACACCTAATAATTTTCATTGAGACCAAAAATGATACGAAAAGAATCTGTCCATTGAATTACGTACATCTGTCACTTGGAAAATAGTCCAATTCAGCAATGTGATTATATTTAATTCGACAGTAGTTTCGAACGTCTGTTATTTAAGGAAAAAAGGTAAAAGATGAACAAAATGTATTTATTAATCAATAAAATGTCACACTTATTTTATACTGAATAAAAGGGTTTTTTAGGTAAGGGGACACGACTTCATCCATTCTTAATTATTCAGCTGAAACTCTTGGGGCATTCATTCTATATTTAAGTGCCAAACGATATTTTCTTTGCAACTTGTATTTGATTCTTTTCACAAAAAGCAAAGATTTGTTACTAATACTAAATTAATCTGAAATCTGAATCCTTTTATTAAATTAGAATCACCTTTTATACAATAATATATACTACTAACAAATTTATTAAAAATACTAAATTAATTTGCTAAGACATATAAGTATTACATATTTTTGAAAAGAAGTCAAATACTAATTATTTATCTTAAAGCAAAGCATTACAGAATAAAAATAATTAAATTATATATAAGCATACACATACCTAAATTTATTCCTTTTTCAAGCAAAGAAATTCGTTAACTAATCAAGATTTCATTACACATCCGATTTTTAATGCTCGTTTTATAACTAGACAGATTTCTAGGACGCTTTCGGTAATTTAATTAAGAAGAGAGCAAATTTAGATAATTGTTTTTATTCTCTAAGAAAGTTTCTAATTTACTATGCATATACTAATGAATATTCACTGTATTTCTTTCTGGAGAATTATAAACCTGTTTCCACTTACAAAATATAAAAAAGATATAATGGAGATATGAAAGCTATTCTCGTTTTTCATGCAGTTTTATATAACTACTACTCGAAAAAATAATTCATTTATGAGGAAATAAATCAGCGTCTTAAGAAAACAAATAGTATAAAATATATGTCTGTTAAATATTTTTAACGAAATTAAACGTTTTTCTTTAATCCGTAATTCAGCAATTTAACTAGTCGGCATGAAGAATATGATTCGCAATTCGGCATGAAGAATATGATTCAATTGATTTTCAAAAGTTTCAAAAAGCTTCTTTCAAAGAAAATTAAGTCAGATGCTCCTTTTAAATTATCAAAAACTTAGATAATTTATCGTCTATAATGTGCTGACTTTTATTCAATGAATTTATGTATGTTTTCTATGTTTACAACTGATGTCTCCCATTTACCCTTTTTAGAATGTAGTATATGAAACTTTAATAAATTCATAAATTAATATTTGAATACATGCGTGCATGAGACAAACATATTAAAAACATTATATACTAATATCTGAAAAATTAGAATACGGATGCTATTTTGGAGCATGGGAAACGAAACTGATTTAAAAAATGATGATCAATTATCACCCTTATGCAAACAAAGTTTTGGAGAAAGTTTGAATCGGAACAGTCACAAATGGCTAGGGATTTAAAAAGTCGAACAAATCTGGTGTCAGCAATTTCATGACATTGGTGTAACTTATCAAGGACATTAGATCAAAGCGGGTAAGTATCTTCAAGGATTGAGCATAATCAATATATTTTGTTATTAGTGAAGAGACACAGAACAACTTCTTCGCAACTGTTTTCACAGCTCTTAGAAGCCTTTTGAGGAAATGTATAACCCAAACCATATATCAAAGACTCGTTTAAACCACATGTGAGAAGAACTATGCTATTAAATTAAGACACTCTTGGGTCTACTTCTTCTATCTTTTATTGTTCTATCATCAATACCTTTTCTGGAGTGTCATGCCTGGACTTCGTTCCTTTAACAAATGAATCTAGATTCTGCATATGAAGCTCGAGCCACCGCCAATTCCATTTGATAGTCGATTCCAGTTGAGAGCGAATTCCATTGCCATCGCCAATTCCATTTCCACTATCATACGGCAGTCTGATTCCTATACGATCTCTTTAAAAGAGATATCGAGAAAGTACAGGAAGGCATTATAATAAATGGCAGTACAGCCTACAATGTATTTTATGGAGGTACCTTAACCATTTGCGGACAGGTACGTCGTTTAGTGTGCGCCAGTGGATATTTACCATAAGCTGAATAAAAACTATCAAATGTGGAGATTTCGTTACCTGTCTAACCTCCTTTTAACATTCCTCCTACATGCTCCGATAGTTTCTACTGACAGTGAATCAGTCAGTTCGGTCTGATTGCGCTTGAAAGTGCACGAAAAGCTCTCCATAACCCAACCTGGCTCTAATGAAACGGCGGGAAATTATCCCTGTAGAGCAATATTCGGCTGTTTTGGAAGAATTGAGTAAGAAGAAACCAGCTGAGGACGAATCTGAAGCAGTATATTTCGAGGGAGAAGCGACTGATTACAGCGACCAAGAAACTGATTCTGAGACTGACGTGGTTGACAATCCAGCTCACGAAGAATATAGCGGTTCAAACTCGAAAAGAAAATGTTTGTATCATCCATCCATTCAATCTCTAATCGTAATATACCATAAAAATCCAGTTGTATATAATTAAATGAGCGTAGAATCGGAAATCAGGATGGCGCATAAAGTGCGCCAACCTTATCTGAGTGTTCAAAAAAATTACCTGACTGTAAAGGGTTAAATGATGATATCTCTATCAAAAATTTAAAGTTTAATTTGTTTCCCCAAACAATAAAATCTCAAATTGTATTATAACACCAGCACAACTTTTTTTGTATGTTAATGAATCTTATCGAAAAAAAGATTAATATGAAGTATTTATTTTAATTTTCTTTACGCAATAAAAAACCGTACAAAATTTTATCTCATTACACTGATGTGATTTAACATATACCATTATTAAAGATATTTCATACAAGACATTTTTAATTTCTTGTGAAATATCCTATAATAATAATTAATTGATAAGAAAAATAAAACTTAAGATGATACTTTTTTCATAATTATTATAAGAGCTTCATTAGGTGGCATTAATTCTAATATGTTTTTTTAAGATGATTAACACATTTTTGGATAGGGAAAAATGTCTGCTGATTGATAAAACTTTTTAATGATTTCTTTATAATGCTGTTAAAATGTTCTAGGCTATAGATCGTCATCAGTTATAAATTAACCGCTGTTGTTAATGAAATATTTCGAATTTCTCTAACATATGAGTTATGTTATTTAGGGTAGAAATGGTAGAAAAATTTATACTATACAGCTGTCTTTTCTTTTTTTATTTTTATGTAATCATCTGGAATTTATATATATTTTCTACGTTAATTATGAATGATAATCTTTAGAAAATGGCAAAATGGTATTATTGAATATATTTTTTTCCGTAATTGTAGGAAATCCCTTAGGTCCTATTCATTCAGAAATTGCAGTGAAGAAAAGTAAAGTTCAGAATTTTATTATTCATATTGTACTCTACCTTTCAAAAGGTGTATTTGGTCTGTGAATTTGTGTGTACTTTGAATCTTTTTGAAAATTTATATCTCTACTAATAATAAAGGAGAATGTGTTTGTGTGTGTTGGCGGTCTACAGGACAGACCGTTTACTTCGAGCTATAAAATTTTGCACGAACATTCTTTGGAGGGTGGTAATGTGCACCTCGGAGCCGGTTTTTTAAAATTTTAATTAATTAAAAATTAAACGAAATTTTGGCGTTTTTCCTTAATAAATTCCGTAACACTTACTTCCTTAATAACTTACGCCATCTAGAAGTGCAAAAAACTACCTTTTCAATGGTATCAATTAAGTTGGCATACAATTTTTTCTCTAATTTTAATAACCTTTAAAAATATTTTTGTATAATTTACAACAAGACTTTTTATTGTTTCAACGCAATTCAAACTATTTTCATTTTTTAAACAAATATTTAATCCCGTGTTTCTCTTTCATTGTTGAAAGCTAAAGTAATATCATAATACATTTTGCTTTCATATTTTATTCCATCAAAATTTTTGTTCAATCTGTAGAGTAAGCTCTCTGAGATATTAGGTGTATGAAGAAATATATCTAGTAAGCTGAATGATTATGGATGCTATGTTTTAATTTTTTTCAGCATGTTTTAATTCAGCAAACATGCCGCTGGCCATAAAATGTATTGCGACATTTTAATGTTGAAATTAAATGCATATTAGGTATATGCAGAAATATATCCAGTAAGCTGAATGATTTTCGATTAGATGCTACATGACATGGTCATGACTCCATTAGGGACATTAATGTAGGCAATGAACAGAACAGGTGAAAGGCCACTGAAAGTACATGGGTTAAATATCTACTACGATCGGCTTGCGTTATTAAGGGAACCATGAATATAAAATGATGTAAGATTCGATTAAAATTATAATCAAGGAGAACAAGCAGGTCGCCGAAGGCGGCTAGTATATATAATATTTTTAAGAAATGCAATCGACGCTAGACAACAACAGAAGAATTTTACTAGAGACAATACAATCGAAGAATTTTACTTTAGCCATTTTCTTTATTGCAGTTTTTTTCAACCTTAGGTTGTTAACTTCATTTTTAAGATGATTTTAGAATTGAAGAGTCGCTCGACGCGGCATGCCCTCAGCGTAGCGTCCAAAACAGAAAGATAACAAATGGCGGCACACATGTGCCTTAAATACTGCTGAAGAAGGGGATTACCGTAAAATGCATAACCTATTGAATCCGGGTTTCTTTAAGTAAAAGTGGCAGTGGTTTTCATCTGAAAATTCAAGCAGAGCGAAAAAATAATTAGGCAGATAAATATAATTTATTGCATATGTATATTTTTACAATTGTAAAATAGCGCATGACTGCTTGCTTTTAAGTTTTATAATATGCCACCTTAAAGAATGCTTGTCTATTGCACTCGTTCATTAGATGTTTTTGATTTCATTGTATCCTTTGGAGAACCCAAGCCGACCCATCCAACTCAAATGAGTTTAACTCTATTGATACTGAACGTCTCTTCAAGGAAACGACGATGGCCATCCGAAATGTCCGAATATTACGGCAAAATTTCCACCCCTTTCGCTAAGTGTGATTGATTTCTCACTCGCTGCACGCGCTTTCTTCTTTAGTGTGTCTCGCCCAGATGAGTTGTGGTAAAAGGGGTTTTTTCTTAGAATTCGAACAGTGCCAGCTATCATTGTGGTTTTTAGGGGTGAGGTGAATTCCTTTTATTTTTGAAAGAGGAACTCGGACGTTCTAGTATTTTGAGGTCCCATTATTCCTATCGTCTTAGGAATCAGAGGATTAAGGCCCGTTGCGTGCCGGTGTTCATCTATCGCTTGTTGCTTACACTCCCGAAGTCAAAACTTCAAGACGTTGCGGCACATTGGTGCTTTTACCAAAAAAAATTATAGTGAACTGCCAGCGCAGAGAGGTAGTTTTTGAGCAGTGAGCAGTAACGAAGTTTGAAAAAAGTTTTTTTTGCCGGCTCACCCTAATTTGCATACATTTATGAAAAAACCCCGCTATATTCAGATTGTTAAAAACGGTTCTTTTATTGGATATAGTCTAACATTTTTAATCTAAAATATGGGAAAATACGCAATTATTTTAAACACCGGCTAAATTCTTTTACTCATTTTACTCTTTTATAGTATAGGTACAATAATTTAAATTAAACCGTTGATACAATAATCCCTTTTCCACGTACCTGCCGAATGAACTTGCACTTTGATAATCATATATTTTGCTTCCTATCGTATGAATTCATAAAATAAAATATTTCAAAGAAATATTTATGTTTGAAAAAAATAGAAAATTTGTAAAAATACAAAGAAAATCTGTAAAATACAGGGTGTACATAAAGTCTTTCCCTGATTACAAAAAATATTGTATATGTTATATTATATATTGGTTATTATAGTTTGGCATTTGGTTGTTTCGATATAGTGTAAACACATTTAAAAAGTTTTAAAAAACACCAATTACGGCAGTAAATTTCGATGTGAGCAATCTTGATGGCCCGAAGAATGTCGAGGCGGTATTCCAATTCTCACCACGGGTCCAACATTTCGCCTGTTACATTGGACACAGCATCTGTGATCCTAACTTTGAGTAGGGTTACATAAAGGATAGAGTGTTTGCAACGCCAGTTGATGATATTGATACACTCCACTGCTGAAGTTCCCAAAATGTAAAATAATAATATAGAATGTTTAGATTCAGAAATCGGAATAAGTGTGGATAATGATTTTTTGAAGAAAAAAATATGACAAATATTTTTACTTTTCCAGAAAGATTTGTTGTTAGCTCATTCTTAAAGAAAAATCAAAGAAAGTAATGTTTTCAGTTTTCAAATCAATTGTTCTCGAGGATTTAGCTGCTTATTTTCGTAAATAAAATTGTTATAAGAAGAATTATTAATAAGAAGCTGGTGAATTCCGTTAAAAATTTCCTTTTTTTCCCATCGAAAATTTAATTTATATTAAGGGAATATATTTGTGATGTGACTTTTATTTCTGCATAATGCTGGTTTAATTTTTTTTATTACTTCAATATCATATTCAAATCTAAAATTTTATTTCAATCGTAATACACAAAGCGGGCTTATTTACAAAAAAATACATTTTTAAAAGTCATCATTACTCTATTTTATAAGCTACAGAAATGAAAAGTAGCATTCCAATATCAGACAATTTTAGAAACTATTTTGAGCAGCCAAAAATAAATTAATCATGTAAAGATGAATAAAAGAAAAATATTAACTAATGCGAATTTAATAATTCGAGCACTTTTATATATACAACTCATTAAACCTTTTCTTATAAAAAAGTAGCAAACGCGGCATTCAATATCTCTTTAAAGTAGTTCCCCCCCATTAATTTAAATTTCAAAATATATCCTTACTCATCTAACGCACTACGGATTTGTACAGATACGAGAGATATTATTAATGCAACAATAAATTTTATCACCCGATTTATTTTATTAAAACTATTAGAAAATTTAAATGTGAAGAATATTTAAATAAATATTGGTAAAGACAGCCTACTGAAAATAGTGTTGACTTTATTTTCAGACAAAATATACTTATCCACATGAAATTGAGTTTACAATGTGTCTACACATATTTAACTCCCTATTATATTACTATAAATGAAAAAGAAAATTTGTAACGTATTCGCAGTTAAATTTCTGACTTATGAACTGAAAATGTATTGGATATCAATTAAGTAAGACATGTGAGTTTATTTATGAATTAAAAGGTGCTTTATCGCCCTTTATTTTCTCTTTTACTTCGAAATTCAGAAATGCTGAACATTTTAACAATTAATTCAAATAAAAAAATGATTCAGAAATTCCAGGTAAGTTGAATATATATATATTGGGAGAGACTACTTACTAACTTCTATATATCCTATCTAGTTATTTATTCAACAGTCTAGCTGTGGAAGGTTGGGTCCATAAAAACTTGGTTTAACACTACATATTGGTCTGCAGTCAAATGATATATTAAAAGTTTCCAAATTCCAATTATCTGGATTGGCTTTCTCAATTTACTCAGTACAATTTTAATTACATACAGTATTGGAGGTGTTTTTATTATTTGTATTGTATAAGGTAAATTATAATCGAGCATGGAAATGTCGCTTCCCGGCAATATTAGTCCTATGTTCGGGAAGAAAGATTTACAGAGGTTCCTACTATCGAGGGTTCCACCAATGACCTCCAACCTTGGCGACGATTTTGGCGAAAAATCGTCGTCAACGAAACGAAGGTACTCAAAAATGCCAGAATTTTCGCAATATCTCTCATAGGAGCCGATATCCGGATTTCTCCAGTGAGTTCCATGTGACATCACGCCCTGTCCAAAAGACTATAAATATGCGGCAGTACGGATGGACTTGAAACGTGTTTAATCGTCTTGGAACGTGTTGATCGGGTGGAATCGTCTTTGCACGTCTTCGGAGTTCGAAGAATCTGTCTTTGGAGTCTTGTTCTCATTGCGAGTTGGCCACCATTTAGATGCTGAGCGCTTTTTTTCGAACTATTGCTGTGTTTGTTAGTGAATTGCTATCTGTTTGTGTTGCTAATTTGTGCAAATGCTGTTATTCCTGTTACCTGCGCTTGGTGTTTTCAGGAAATATTCGATAATAAAGTATTATTCGCTGTTATGCTGCTTGTTGGACTGCTTTCACTGTTCACACAGTAGACGATTTTTTGAAACATTAATTATGTTAGATAATATCATTAGTATATGAAAGGTTTATACAATTTTTTGGAGTTTTCAATATTATTATTTTTCTTTGGTTACCTTTAAGTATTACGATTAGTGTTTAATGTTTTATTTCTCCTTAAGGGTTATTTGGTACATTAGTAATATATATATTACAGAAATTTAACAAAAATAACTCTTAAGTGCATTTAATTACAGTAGTTGAAAATGAATCTGTTTACACTTACAAGGAATAAGGAATATAAGTTTCTTTATATATCTGTATATATCTTTTATATTTATATTCATTATTACTGTGATTATATAATATTTGCAATTCAATGTACTACTAGCTTGGGATATTTCATAACTCCCACAATTTCTTTTTTTGAGTTACTCTATTTGTTTTAAGATATTATAATCAATGGCATTAATTTCCCTATGGAATATGTTTTATAATAAGTAAGAATAGATAATATAAGCAGATAATTTAAGTTTATGTTTAACATTTCCTAAAATACCATGGAAAAAATATTCTTAAAATTTCAGATTTGATTAAACAAAATTAAGTTCCAATTATTCTCTTTAAAATCAAATATTTAGGATATTAATCTATTGCATCGAAATAACTTAACACTTAGAGGGTTAATAATGTATTTTGAATCCATCAGAAAAATTAAAACACAAAGTAAAACTAATTATTATGCTTTTTTAATTAATGTGTTCATGAAATTTAAAATGAGCAAATAATATTCACTGAAGAGCCAGAACATTATGACCACCTACTCAATAACGCGTTGCTCCTCCTTTGTCCTTCAAAACAGCTGCAACTCGCCTGAGCATAGATGCCACAAGTTTTTGGTATATGACTGGAGACAGGTTATACTAAATGTCTAAGCAGCGGTCACGCAAAGTCGAGATATTCGGACATGGTGGTGTTTGAGGTCGGAGCTGCCGCTCCATAAAATCCCAAATGTGCTCCATCGGATTAAGATCCTGCGACTTAGGTGGCCAGGACATTAAGTGGAATTCATCAGTATGTTCCTCGAACCACTCCAACAAATCCGAGCCTTGTGACATGCGGCGTTGTTCTGCTGGAAGATTCCATTTCCAGTTGGGAAGGCAAACGCCATATAAGGGTGTAACTGATCCGCAATGATGTTCAGATAATTTGCAGCTTTCATGGTTTGTTCGACCACAACTACGGGTTCCAGAGAGGTCCATGAGAACATACCCCGAAGCATAATACCGCCACCACCAGCCTGGGTATGACCTACTGTACAAGAAGGGAGCAACTGTTTGCCTGGCAGGCGACGTACCCTGACACGAGCATCGACGTGATGAATGAGAAATCGGGGTTCATCCGACCAGGCAACTCTCTTCCACTCATCCATGGTCCAGTGTCGATGTTCCCGTGCCCACTGTAAGAGTAGTTGACGATGACGCTTTGTCAACAGAGGCACACTAGTGGGACGTCTGCTGCAAAATCCCATATCCAACAGTGTCCGCTGAACTGTATGTTCCAAAATACCTGCGCGTATTGTCATGCAATGAGTATTTGCAGTACTCAATTTTCAATTTGTTCTATTGTTTATTATGTTCAGAGAGCAATTCAGTTAGATAAATTTTAATGTAATATTTTTGCGTAAAATAGTAATAAATATCGAAATAAAAGCAATCGATGTTTTTTAACAAGTGCCACAAAACACATTTTCATCACAAAGTATAGAGCCGCATTATATAAAACTTGAAAAAGTTACCATAGATCTGTGAATTGATTTTGTTCCTGCTATACTTAAGGCTTCTTTTCCAGTTAATTTCATACCTGGTCACTGTTCGCACAAGCAGTAAATGACCTCTAAAATCATGCAATTTTGTGTTTTTCGCAATTTCAGGGTCAAATATTTCTGTACTCCAAAAGTCAACCACATATGTCTTGCTTTTTTCCGGTTTTCTCATTAGTATGTATTCTCTGAAATATATACCTTTGTGGTTCACTGTTGGCAAAAGAAGATTTCGAAGGTCAAAGTTTCAGAAAAAAGCCTTTTTTCGTCGAACTTTCAATGACCTTTGGCCTTGGTGCCAAAGGTCAACCATAAGTCTTTATGTCCTAACAGTCAGTGCGGAAGTAGAAGAATACAAAATAATTACCAATGCCATGGTTCACTCTTGGCACAAAAAGTATTGCCTTATGTAAAATGGTATGTTTTTCTTAAAATAATGGACGATCTTCAATTTTGAACCCCCAAAACTATAGGAAAAAAAACATTTTTTACAAAAATAAAAAAACACGTGTCTAATAGTTTTACATGAAGAACACATCCTGAAAATTTCAACAAAATCGAAAATGTCAACTAGCCAAGCCTGATTCTTAAAAAAACTGGCTCTTAAATACCATTCTCACTTAACCACGTACAATCCACGTCATCCAGACGAGTTCATTGAAAAATGTGGGGATGGTTGGTCATAATGTTTTGACTCGTCAGTATATTTCTCGTTCATCAAATTGAATTCTATATACCTTTTCTGTTCAAAGTTTGAAATTTTGAGAAAGAGTATGGTAATTATATTTGAATTTCTTAATCATCTTCTAGTTACTTATAAAGCTTTAAAGTTAGTCTGGAATAAATCTCTCGAGATTTTCTAAAATATCTCACGCATAAAACAAACATCGGTTCGAATTATTCAATGTTGTCTGTGAACTGAACACGAATGCAATAACGAAATTTTGCCCATGAGTACGCAAATATGTTCCCTTTCATCATGAAACTTCTGCATTATAAACATTCTCCAGATTTCTAAATTTTCATCATTTCTTCGTTTTCATGTCAATAAAAGAGTTGAGATTTTAGAAAAAATGAAAAGTAATGACTGTCTCAAAATTATGTAACCTGCGATACAGGTTTACTTTAGTACAAAAAAAGTTTTTATTCTGAACTAGCCGCCTCCGGCGACTAGCTTTTTCGACAGGAATATAATTTCAATTGAATCTTGAAAGATGATTTTGTATTCATGTTTCTCTTGACAATGTAAACAGATCTTGGTAGATATTTAACACATTTCTTTTAGTTACCCTGCACCTGTTCTGTTCATTGTCTACATGTCCCTAATGAAGTCAACTGACCTTGACATATAACATCTAATTGCAAGTTGTCAGCGACATCTTCACTTTCGTATTCCTCTTGCAAAATATTCATTCGGTTTCAACATTAAATTGGAGCAAAACATTTTATATCCAGTGGCATGTTTGCTCAATTAAAACTTACTGAAAAATAGAATGAAAACACAGCAGCCATAATCATTCAGCTTACTGGATATACTTCTTCATATACCTAATATTTCAGAAAGTTTGGTTTATACATTCCACAGAAATTTTGATGAAATAAAATACGAAAGCAAAATGTATTAGGATATTACCTTAGCATTGAACAATGAAAGAGAAGAACGCAATTAAATATTTGTTTAAACAATGGAAACAATCTGAATTGCGTTATAAAATAAAAAGTATTGTTTTAAATTATGCCAAAATTATTTAAAAGGTTATTAAAATTAGAGAAAAAAAATGTACGACAACTTAATTGATAACAATGAATAGATGATGTTTTGCAATTTCAAATGGCGTAAAAATCATTTTTGTGCTGTAATACCTTAGGAAGTTACGAAGGAAATTCGTAGTTATTAAGGAAAAATACTACAATTTTGTTTAATTTTTAATTAATTAAAATTCGAATTAAAATTTCAGAAAATGGCTCCGAAGGTGCACATTCCCACCCTCCAAAAATGTTCGTGCCAAATTTCGTAGCTGTAGATACAGCGGTCTATCCTGTAGGACGCCAACACACAGAGATACACACGCATATTATCCTTTATTATTACTAGAGATTACATTATGGAAAGATAAAGTTTCCTTGTTAGCAATTAGAGATACATATTAAAAATGAATTTTCTTATATGAATAGCTAATTTGTTTCCTGAAATCTTATTTAGATTTATAGTTCGTAGACAGTTTTGATTAGAATTGTCTGAGTCGGGGTAAACAATGTCACATTTCAGGAATTATGCGGTGTTTGCTATTACGTCTTGAGAGCTAATTTTATCCTTACATTTTAAAATAATGTAATTCTTAAGTTCATTGCTTTTATGCCATTATTTGATCTCTCCCTTATCACTTTCTCTGACGTATTTGTTGAGTTTCTTTTAAATTTTGATTTATTCAAATGCAGCTATTACAAATTTATATTTCATCATTGCTACATTATACTAATTATCCGGGGAAAGGTATAAGTAATACATGGCTTCAGAATTTACTCTTCGTTGCAAGATGGCCACATACCCCTTTTGTGCCAGCAAACCTTTCTGAAGAAAATCATCCTGATCTTTACACAGTTTAACTACGGTATGGATCGAAGTAAGTAGGAATCAAATGAAAGAACAACGTTGGTTTTGTTGTCATACATAACTTATGAAATTTACATCTCGGCTGTTGTGCCATAATGTCTCTCTGATGGAAACCAACCTTCTGCGATCTAAAATTGTTACATGCAATAAGATTCATTAATAGGGGCACAGTTGGTAAGAAGAACAGCATAAAGTTTTGTCATCAATGAATTCATTTCTTTTGAAAGAAGTTAACACACAAATATACTCTATGGCATACGTAACATGAGCACCGATTCAATGCACATATATTTTACATGAAATTCAATACATGGTCCTAAACAAAGGTCGTAAAAATTTATATACGTGATGCAAGCATAGTTCTAGGTAAATTTTAAAACTTGACAACAAGTAAATATAACATTCCAGAAGTCAAACTTCAAAGTGTGCTATATCTGGAGAATGAAAGCAATATCAAAATTTTGTACCGTATTTTTTATGCCCAAAACAAACTTTACAATATTATGGGAACCCAGATTAAAAACGACTTACATTACTTGCCGCCAAACTACTGTATAATTTTTAAAATAATGAAATGCACAAGGTCTGTTTGACATTTTAACTTCCCCTTACTTGAAATATATTTCATCGGTTAAACTCTCATAATGTCAAAGATACATACGATGCTTTTCCTTTATTATACACTTTCGTATGAAGATAAAATGTTATTAGATGGTAAGAAGCTTACCAATTTCAGACTTTTCTTAAGAGCAATTAATTTCGACGTCAAATCCCATTATCCCAGTATAGTTTCAAAACCTTGGGGACTTCAGCGTAAATTTTTGATGAGTCGGGTTTAGATAGAAACCAAATAACTCTCAGTAGACCGCTATATGTTTATGAAAATTTCTTCAAATCGATATCGTTCTCATGAACCACAAGAAATAATCTGAATGTCGTAACTAAAGCGACATGCTTCTTTCTTTCATAAAATATCCTTTGTATTTTGATAATAAATGTTAATGCAATTGACACATTTAATTTGATATTATTCAGATTAAGATATAAATTTATCTCAAATGAATTGGTTTTTATTTCCTTTAAAGAGATATGAAATTATTTTATAAATTAAGTAAAAGATATCGAAAAATGTAACAATAAAGTAAAGATATAAACAAGTATAAAGGTAGGGCATCATTCGAAAAGAAACTTTTCTGATATTATGCAGATTAATTAAAGAAAGCTCCAAGGCATGATTAAAAAAATTTTTTGCTAGAGAAGTTAATTTTTAACGATGCTGAAACTATGAACTCACAAAGCATTAATTTCAAATAAGATCGCTGTGTGAAGAGTGGCTATTTTGTGACAAAGACGATTGCTCGTAAAAATTGCCTAGAGATTCCGATATGATGAAATAATTAATAAATGAGTAATTAATATTGAAATTATTTGATAATATTGTAAATTTTCATTTCTTGTCCATTATTCTTATCTTATTTGCATTCTATGTTTCATTTATTTTTAACACGAGTTACGCAGAGGTTATTTTGATGAGTACAGAATATATGACATAGTAAAAAGCACAAATAATATGAAAAAAGTAAAGATGAAATGTTTCTAGAAGTTCGCATTTTTCAAGAGTTTTTAGGTCACAACTCAAACAAACTAGGAGTGGCATTCCAAAATAAGAAAGAATTCTCTTCCCAGAACAGGTCATCAAATATTCTCTAGAAAGCAATGCAACAACAAAACTCTTACAAGAAAATACTATATGAAATGTTTCCAAACATCGTTTTCAACTTACGATGGAAATTCTTTCTTAGAAGCAATGGAACGACAATGCATTTGTTTCCTGAATGGCTTCGCTTTAGAATTACTACGCTGAAACCGATTTTGTATGGTATCACCAATAAAACTCCATTAAAAATAATGAAATTATGCAATAGGAGACTTTTAACATGCTTCGGTTTTAAAATTTTCAGAATATGAAAAATGTGTCTTTTGTGTACAATGTTCAAATTAATTTTACTTTACTTAACTAGTTTAGATGCACTTATACATATTTTAACATTATAATATATGTTACGGTCAATTTCGTAAATCTGTTAATATTTCAGTATATATTAGAAAATCACCCGTCATGGTATGATGGGTGCAAATCGCCCCTTCATTCGAGAGATTTCCCGTCATATTTGACGTGTTTAAATAGATATATATTCGAGCGAAATGTTGAACATTGATTTAAAGCAAATAAAATAAACATGTTTTATGACAGTAAATATTTTTTTTATTTACATATTATTTACACTTCTTACAAAGCACTTCTCTGCTTGTCAAACAATGCCAAAAAATATTATGAAATTATATCATAACGATTGCAATAAATAATGAGATGCATCGTGGCGTCAAAACTGCATCACGCGCAGGATATAACACTGACGCAATTTACTATTTTCTATTTAAAAACGGCAATTAATTTGAAATATATGATGAATATAATTTAAAATTTCGCGTTAACTATTGATCATAGCGGGATAAATGTTATACCAATCGATAGCAAATTTTATTTCACTAGTTTAGTACTATTAATGAAATTAGAATGACAATTACTTTTAAAATTTAAAATTACTGAAATTTAGGTGCTCTAACAACGAAATAATACCGTTTAATGTCTCGCAGTGCTATGGCGCGAATTTTGTTGTTAGCGACGTCAGAGCGTTACCGGATCAACGAAAAATAGATCTGGGCTATTATATTAGTAATTTACAGCAGAAATTACACATTATAATGAGACTTTTTATGCGGTTATTATATATAATTACCCTGTTCATTATATATAATAACCGATTATTCGCATTTACCGTAACATATTTACACAGCATCCACTCTGAGCAAGGTCCAATAGCTAATTTCGAAACCATTAGCGATAGGCATATGCTTCCAGTTTGAGAAATCCTTTACATGAGATAAAGAAGTATTTTTTTTAAGTTGATTGGTAAATATATTATTGAAAAAACCGCGAAACCAAAATTTTTATAGAGTCCCTGGTCATATAAATCATATTTAGTGAAATACTTTTAACATACTAACATTTTAAATCGAAAACATTTATTCTTCTCCGACCAAAACTAACCGAGATATGATTATTAATTTCATTATTTTAGGCCATTTTTGACCAATTTAACGTCCGCCCTAAGGAAGATCCGTCAATCAAAGGGCGCCATTTCTCCAGACGGCCGTTGATTGGCCTAAAATAATGAAATTCAAAGACTTATAACTCGGTCAGTTATGGACACAGAAGAGTGGAGCATTTTTTTCATTTTTAAATTAATAGTGTATCAAAATTATTTACTAAAAATGATTAATATGAACGGCAAACAGTATAAAAATTTTAATTCGTAATTTTTTCAGCATTATATTTATTGACTCACAAAACATAAAATATAATTCTTTACTTCATTTAAAGCAATTATCCAATCGAAAATATTTGCTAAATAATATTATATATATATATATATATATATATATATATATATATATATATATATATATATATATATATATTATTATTATTATTATTTAGCAAACTCTCACGTTTTCAAACTTAGCTACTGGATCATGATTAGAATAGACACCCTATATCTACCACTGATCTCCTGATTTGGGTAATTTTCAATTTATTTCAACACATCTATTACTGAAATATTTTGTTTCATATTCTTTAATTTATGAAATGACTTCAATTTTTCTCATATTAAGGGAACATAAAATTTACGAAAATACAGAACACATTTTATCAGTGTATATGATTTCGGAAAGTTAAAATATATATTCTGTATTCAAGAATGATTTATATTTTAATCTCAACAACGGTTGCTAAATAATAATAAAGAAATCCTCAACTTTTTACTTTTTGGTTATATGAAGATTAGAAAATTAAAGTATTGTAATTGTCAAAAATTTGACCTCGAGATCTTTTGATGAATCTCCAAAATTAGATATGTCTGAGAAAAAAAGGGGGAATGTGGTATTGGAGTCTGCCTGTATGAGGACACTAAAACTAATAGACGCACTGAGCTAGACGGATGAAATTTGGTATGTATTCTGATTGCGGTGAAATTGTAGATTTCTATCTAATTATGAACAAATCCGGTTTGACGGTTCCTCTGTATGGATGATACAAACAGGATAACTCAAAACCACAAAGAGCTAGATACATGAATTTCAGGACGTGGCCCTTACATCACAATTATTAGTCAGTATCATATTTTACGCCAAATTAGTCAAAAAAAAGAATGATTTTCTAAAAATGCATGCTCGATTCTCTTGACTATACGACGATGTGTCGTATTCTAAATGAAGACAGGGAATTCTAGGGGAAAACCATCCCGTTGGTTTCTTTCAGCTTTATGCTAAATTTTTAAAATTTGTATGCAATATTTTGCTACGGTTTCTGCTAGATATATGTATAAGGATGTTGTCAAAATCTATCTGAATTATTACATAATTTAATGATAAGCAAAATTGTGACATTCGAATGATTTTAATGATCATATGGCTTCACTTTTTTTCCACATTGTAACTAAAAAAGTCGTTTCAACGTTTCAGAAAAATTTTATAGATTTTCCAGAAGAATTTTTTTCACATTTTCAAATTGCAGACATATAAGAAAAATAAATAAATATGATTAAAAACACATTCTTGTATTTAATAGGAAAATCATAAAAATTAGGTTTTCTCTAATAAGAGATACCGAAAAAGCTTCGACAAATTTTTTCTACTTCCTTATTGCCGTTTTTTGTAGTTGAGATTCAAATATACAGAAAAAAAATAACTTTAACTATTCCTTATCGCCAAGGTAGAATGACCTACTGCATACACATTAGTTTTCCGTTGGGATTATTTGGATAAAGTTATCCTCAAACAAACAAATTATTGGCTCAGATTGAAAGTGCAGCTTTGTACATGTGCGATTAACCGCCATAACTTGTTTATAAATCAATAAAATTCATACAGATAAACCGGAAGGCGAAGGTAGGTTCCTTTTGTCCGGTGATAGAACGAAGGAAAAATTTCACCCCCCCCCCCATACGCCGGAATTTCTTCCTCAAATTACTTAAGAATTTTAAGAAGAGTTATAAGGTTGAAAGAAAATGAAAGATATTGCAATTGATGAGAGGTTTATAAAAAGTTGCCGCGAGCCTAGATTGAAAATCAATCAAAGTTAAGGTGTTGCAAATCACTTTTTATCTCCAAATTTCTAAGACGCAATCCAAAAAATTTCACACAAAAATTGTTTGTTATTTGGAGGCGATAATTCGACTAATTTGAGTTATCATTCTATTTTCAATCGTAAGGGAGTTATAGGAAAATGAAGCTAAATGGCCCATCTAAGAACCCGACCGAGATTTTCTCCCTCCCTGCGACGTACCACTCACAAAGTAAAATCCGATAAAAATTGCTCTAGTTATTGTGTTCACAAGATAACATGGGCAAATAGCTATGAAAACTTTAAAACAAAGTGTGGTTTGAGGTTCTAGTGCCCATGATCGGTGATTCTATGCAGAAATTTCGTAATACGAATATGGAAAGAAAATCCGGAATCATTTACTGAGAATAAAGCAATAAGTAGTGTCCCTATAAAACAATAAGTTAAAATATGTAGTTACGTAGATAGATTTAAAAAAATAATCCGGAAAGACGCTGTCTAACTAGGTACAAGTCTTCAAAACTTGGGAGTTTTGAAACACTGTTTTAGCATTGTCAACCAAATTGTATGGAAAAATTGAGAAATTATTTCTACGTTGTAGGTGGGTGAAAATGCAGAAAAAATTTTGTAATAGAATTGGTAAAAGTAAAAACGTAAATGAAAGGCTATCCTTATTTTTAATTGCCCCTCGAATTTATATTATACCAAATATTACTGCAATATTCATTTAAATGTGTATTATTTATAGTATTCAAAGCCATATGTACAAACTCTATGTAGCTTATGAATCACAACAAACTACTTATAAAGTCTGAACTATTTTTTACTGTACAAGTGGTGTGAGTTGGTAAGGCTTAAAAACAATCCTAAGAAAATACCGTGACAGTAACAGAAACAGTTATTAAATTAATTTATACTAATTAATGCAAAGACAGAATGGTATAATTTAATGAAATGAATTCCGGAAACAGAGAAAAATAGTGGCAAATAAGGACATAAACATCAGCTAAAAAATCTGAAAACGATAAAAACTTAGAAAATAATTTTTTTGCATGCATTCTTTTCAATTTTTCAGCATTTCGCTTCCCAATTAAAAAAACAACTTTAGGTTTCAGACTTTTTCTTCTTTTGTAGATTTAATTTATACAAGCTCCTTTCTGCCGTTCCTTTAAGCTGCTTTCCTAGTAATTTGATGCTGTTGAATATTAATGCAGAATTAAGGCTATTTCCTGAAGTAAGGATAAGCAAAATATTTACGCATATTAAGTTAGACAAACCTCTTAGTTCCCAGGAAAGATGTCACATGGAATTAAAAAAAGATTTCAGTTGTCCTGAGTAATATTTTGAAAAACGGTCTGCAGAAAACTGCTGTATTTATTAGATAAAGGAACCAGAAGTTAATAATTTACTGTAAATCGCTAGCAACAGCAGGTACTTGACAATGCATATATTATATTACTTAGAAAATACGACGAACGAACGAATATATACGTTCGAAATAATTCCTAAATTCTAAACATTTAACAGGGAAATTTCAGCACAAAATAGTGGAGAAAATCATGAAATGAAAGTTTTTATAGACTAAATAGTTTTCAACATTTTCTGTAGATTTTCCATGACTCCAGAGCTTGCATCTACGTAAAATTTATTTTATTATGTTATACGAGCCTGAATTCATTACAGCTTCACAAAATTAACTTCGTTAAAAATAAATTTCTGACTTTATCAAAATATACATTACGTTACGGTGAAATAAGACCCTCATTGTGTGCATAAGTATCGGCAGATTCAATAAATATCCAAAAAATTGATTCAGTTTGTTTTCATTATACTGAATAATATGTGTTTCTCTAAGGTGCTAATTAATTAGATTGCCTTTGTAAGTTTCAAAGGCTCATGATTTTATGACGTTGAAAAATATCAGAAGACGCATTGTTCTAAAATATGCCATTAAAGTTCCTACTTCACTTAATCATTTCTTTTTATTTTGCTTTTCTCTTTTTTCCCTCTCACAATAATTCTAAAACGTTTATAATTATAAAAAATTATGTTATAATAAATATAACAGAAATTGGTGAATTTGAATCTAATTTGCTATTTTATTCATGATTAAGTCTTCATAAGAATGTGCAATTCCTCACATGGTAATTAAAAGAAAAAAAGATTAGTTTCAAAAAAGTCATCTCTAATAAGAAGTCAGAAACATATTTCAAATTTAGATACAAATCATGGGTAAAATTTGGCAGTAAAAATACTATATTTTCTGCTGCAATTGTGGTAGTCACATCATGCTCTTTCACATATCACACGTATATAATTTTTAAACAGAATATTTTTTAATGTTTGACATTTTTATAATATCTTCAAGGTAATAAAAAATAGAATCTTATCGTAAATAGTGAAGATCTAATAAATCTACCATTAGAGCTTTATCGCAAAATACTTCAAAATTTAGAAGTGTAATGTTTGCATATCACATATATATAATTTTTAAACAGCATAATTTTTTAATATTTGTAAATTTTTAAATATCTTCAAGGTAATAAAACCCTTAAATCGTGTCATATATAGTTAAAATACAATAAATTGACCATTAGAGCGTTACCTAAAATACTCTAAGATTTATAAAATGTAATATTGCTTTTCAATTCTCAATTAATTTCTCATATTCATTATAATCACAGTTGCAGGGCAAAATAGTTTCCTTACAATCAAAATATATAGTTCCTTGAAAATAAAAACCGCTATTTCGCTATTAGGATTGGTGTTCAAAATGAAAAAGATCCAGTCATTATTATTTAAAACAGAGAAAATACAACAATTCCTTTAAAAATTGTTATAATCAAAGATCATGAAACTTCCAGTGATTTTGTCAAAATATTGTTTGATCGCAAGACAATGGCAAATAAAATGATTTTCTAAATAGGTAAAGTGATAATTTTTAATTTTCATATGTTTTCCTTAAATATGTTGTTGCTCCATTTCCGAATAGTTATTCTTCTAATTTGGAAATAATGTGAAAATATGTAATAATGCTGTTATCGTATATAATTTTTTTCACAATAAAAGTTAATGAACAAGCCTTCGATTGATTTTAATTTTTAAAGTAATTGATATCTGTCAATTACTAACTGATTCAGGCAAAAGCCTGAATAAAACATGCATTTCAAATCTGACAGGCTAAGTTTATGGAAAGAAATTATGGTCTCAATTACCATGTTACGTTTTATTATACAGATAAAGCTTCAGAATTCTGAAAAATATGATTGATTTATATTTAAAATAGTTAAAATCCTTTTAAGAATATTTCACCTGCAAATCTTGACGAAACCTATTTGGTGAAAAACGTTTGCAACTAACTTGTTAATTTACAGAAACATTTGTTTTCTACGCATCTATATTACTAAAACATATGGAGATTATTTTTTTCAAACATTACTGGCGAATGTCGCTGTGTCTGTCGATTGCTACTTTACTTATTTCTTTGCCGTAATCAATAACATTTGTTAGGAAATCATAGTTGCATTTCATTATTAACAATAATTCAGATAATAATTGTATTATTTTCTACACAGTCAATCTACATTTGAGACAATTTTATATAGGTATATAAGAATTTCCTATTCAGAAGAACCAAAGAATGTATAATTGTATTAAGTTCAGTTAACAAAACATTTGCATTTGTTTCTGTAACTCATGATACTTAATACCGATATTTTATTTTTTACCGAATATGGGCAGCATCTGCGATCATTAAAAGTATGCAACTGAAAGAAACTTTCAAATGGTACTAATAGGGAAATAAAAAAATAATAAATACTAATGGTTACATTTTTGCTGTAATTCGTGGAGGACAAAGATTTTGAAAGCCTTTCCTCCAGTTTGTAAGAGTGCCCTCATCAAATTAGATTTTAATATTTTGATGAAGCCACATGTAATGCGGTTTTTAATCTTGCATTGAGCAAAAGAAATTTTAAACCCACTTGAACCAAAGCATATTTTAGATGCCGTTTGAAATTACTTTACGCTTACAAATTTGAAATTAGTCGATCTTTCATCTGGTATTATTTTGGGGAAAATGATTGTATTGGAAAAGGATCTACTGTTACAATTTAACCATAACATGGAAAATTGAATCTTTAATAACCCTAAACATATTATCAGTTTCCTATAGTCTGTTCACTTTGTTACGGCGTGAAATAAACGCGTTTGCAATTAGATCCGTTCCCGCTTTAAAGCGATACAATTGCAATTGATTATATGAAAAGACTCCGTTGCAAAGAAAGAACAAAATGTAGAACTTCAGTGGCTTGCAAATTGCAAAAGAATGAAATTGCTTCAATAAAGTATATGAGACATACAATATTTTATATAGAAAAAATTGTTTATTTCTGTTCCTTTTCCAAAATCTTCAAAATTCCTATTGGAGCAAAGACTCAATTGACACCTTGAAGGTAATTACTCAATGATTAAATTAAAAACAAAATATAATTTTTATTATTTAACTAATATTCTTTAGTATCGAAAATTTAATGACTCATTCAGGGGCTTATATATTCTTAGTTGGTTGTTTCACCCTATTTTTTAATATATCTGCAATTCAAGGAAATATGTCTTTCTATGCTTTAACCCTTTGTACTCTTGTGTCGAGTCAGACTCGACATTCTGAATGATGCACCTTTTACACATTCTTGTTGGATACTGCTTATTATAAAAACATATAATTGCAAAAACAAACAGGTTTATTTTTTAGGAATTCAAAGAAATTAATAACCATACTTTTCAGCTTCCTAATGAGCTAAATGCATATAATTATCTTTCGGAAAGCAAAGATCTTTTAAATATTGAAAGACCTTCCTTTCAAATAACTTTATTTAATCAACACTCTCGGCGCTTTATAATAAATGCATTTAATAAGTGATTGAATATGAAATAAATTATTCCATGTTATTTTTGCAAAAGTTAAATAAAAAACTAAATAAATTATTTACTATCGATTAAAAAATATTAAAAATATTTATTTTTACCTATTTCTTATATTTCAACGATAAAAGAGATTGATGAAGTCAAAGTAAAATGATTTTATCCCTATTATTGATTTAAACTATCAACAGCAACTTCATGGTGATTTTAAAACAAAAATTATAAAGGATTTAGCATGTTAAATCTTGCGCTTCAGCATATTAATCAAAAAGCCCTGCAGATTATGTTTTGTTTTTCAAATTTAATGCATGGCATATGAAAAATACATCTATCATGTAAAGTCTTTATTTAACGTATACGTATCTTTACAAAATTGTAATCGTTATGTAAAAATAAATTTATGAAGTAAAATCAGTTTATGTCAACACACTTTTCCGATTATAATTTTATTATTATATTTGTACTCCGTTGTGTTTTACATTTCTATAAATGCACCGTATCTATAATCTCGATTAGAAATTATGAAATTAAAATTCTTAAAGTAAATCTTTATTCGTACTGAAATCAATCTGTATCTCTCACTGCAATAAAATGCTTCTTCTATTAATAATCAAAACCAAAATTTCACTTACCTGATTGTGGGGCGTAAATATTCAGATATAAGCAATCCTCACTCTGGTTATTCAAGTACGGCAACAATCTTCTAAGGTACTGGAATCGACCAAGTGGCATCTGTTTCAAAGCTTCCGTTTCGTTTGCAATACTTGGCAACTTTTGAGGGCACACTGGACCAAAATGATCCGCAAGTCGGACACCTTTCCAATGTGGTGATGTTACAGGTGGCATGAATCTTAGACGTCCCCTTGGGGCCCCAGCATAAGGTACCCCTAAAAATACTTCTGTTGGTTGTAACTGTCGACTTGGTAAGCTGCTTATAAACCCGCGTAACGAGCCATAACGAGTGTTAACCACTCGTGAACTCAGTGTCTTAGAATCGCTGTCTATATGTCTGGACAAAACGGTGTGACATACCATAGACAATAATAAAATTATGTAAATATGCAGCTTGTTTATTGAAGTTTCTATTAAAATGATGTTGGATGCCATATCTGATTTTCAGTAATATTATTTAGTGTGAAACGATTGTTATACAGTATTATTTAGAAGAGCTGGCTTGAACTTTTTCACACAAATTTATACAAAAGCACATAAACTTTACATCTGATATAGTCAAATGATTTGCTTGAAATTTATTTCAATGAATTCGTCTTTTACATAAATTTTCCTTCGGTAGTATTTTTTAAAAGTGAATCTTCAATAATTTTGAGCAATGCAATATTTTTCTTAAATAATGTTTGCAAAAATAATATCGAAACACTTCTTTCAAATAATCATTCAAGTAAATTATTTATATAAAACAGACTGGCTTTGCAGTAACAGTTCACAGAAATGGCATATGTTGGATATTTCTGCAATTAAACAGTACTTACATGATGGTAGAACTGTCATATAAAAAAACTAAAATTAATATTTTCTTTTAAAACATCTTCCGGAAAACTTTCTAACAAAACTTCTTTTCCTTATTATTCCATAAAAAATAAAGTTTCTCTACCAACCGTATGTAATATAAGCCACCGTCCAACGAACGCCAGATCCACAAGATTCCATTTAAAGTTTACGAATAAATCTGCCGCATGATATAGCACCCTGAACGTAAAGTACCAAATATTTCCCACGATTTATACGAGTCTTTATGAATTCCAGACCCGATCGTAAATCTGGCGAATACTTTGCAAGTCGCGAAGAGTCGTGATAAACTTAGTGAGGAAGAGCATTCGCCGAATACCAGGCGTTCCGAAGCGCACTATTCCCCAACCATGAACGCATGCATACAAGTGAGGCAGGCAGCAGCCAATAAAGATGCTTGGGAGAAAGAAAGATCCTGATCTTGAGCTTCAAGATTCAATTCTCCGTCTGCCTGGAGAATGGCACGGCTAGCCAGCGGGCAGAGGAACGCATGTGCAGTTCTGGTATGTGGGGATTTTTCCACTCTTTGCAGGGTGTGAGGGGGAAGATATCGTAGTCAATAGGCCAAACGGATGCTCTTATTCGGTGATGTTTGTCTGCTCTTTAGGCTTGCTCTTGGGTAGAAGGAATCCTATTAACATGAGGATCACATGCTTCTAACAGGGCCGCTTTTCTTAGCTCCAGGTGTAGGCCAATTTGTCTTCCACTATAAGGAGGAAAAAAGAATACCTTCTCTTAGGATTAGAAATAAGAGTTTACAAAAGATGCAAATTGAAATAAACTGTTTCTAAATTCTCTCAACATATTTTACATTTTATTTAAGGAGCTATGATGCATTATGTAACAATAATAAGAGTATAATACAAACTCGTAACACAAATATTATTTCTTAATTTATCTATTTGAAAAAAAATTAAGAGATAATCTTTGTATTATTAAATTAAGCATGCTTAAACCCTTAACCGGTTTATGTTGTCTATAATGTAATTAGATAACACCTTTTGTTTTGGGAATGCGTTGTCATTTTTCTTCAATTGAAAACCTAGAGGACAGTTGAAATGTTTATGGATTCCGCGTAATTTTTGCATCGATTTATAACGTCTGTGAATGACTGTTTTAGTTTATAAGCTTAAATTTGCGATAATTCGATACGCCCACGGACAAACCAGTTAATGGGTAAATTTTCGACGAGGAAATAAATGTTTGTGATTCATAGCAAATGTTTAACGATATTTTGCATGGTTAGATTATTCAAAAATAACTGTAGATCCTACATCATGTTTTCACTTATTACACACCTAGTCATTTTACATTAAGGTTAGAGAATAATCTATTCATACGAAATATACGATTTCGTACACGATATTAAGGCATCAGCTCTAAAATGAAGAAGCTCTACCTGCATTTTCGTATGCATTTCAAAAAGAAAACTCATACATGAAAAAGAGAGCAAAATTGATGATAATTAATTACGCACAGAAAAAAGCTATTAAATTATTATATTAAAAATACGTGCAAATAAAGCCTTCTGATGATTTTATTTCCTACATTGCCATCCATATGTTTCTGCTAGATAAACACAGAAAAATTCTATTTTAAGAGGCCTTAATATTAGTAATTGACCTAAATAATATAAAACAGACCGAATAGACATGGAAGTTATCAAAAAAGAGAAGTAGTGCTTGTTTTAACAAAAAATGATCCTAAGATTAGACAAATTTGATCAGTTTAACAAATGAAATTATGTTTAATATGTTGCATTTTAACTGTAGCTATCAAAATGATGGAAATTTTTACGTTGTTTCAAACCTTAAAGAAAATTAAACTGCATTTCAGGAAAATAATCCGGCAGGAATATGGCTTAAAATTAAATTAAAGACGTTGTCCTGTTAAGGAAGTATGCAATTTTGAATAACAGAAACGAATTTTGTATGAAGAAAATCTGTAGGAACATTGTCGTAATCACAAAAAATCATGTATTATGAAAAATGATCTTTGTTATGCTAATATATACAGCATTCAAATTTTGAGCAAAATGTGTATGTGAGTTGAAGATATTTTATTGTTTATTAAATATAACTATCTGTTGGATTCCTTTTCTGAAATTTTTTTGAATGCTCTTCGTTTTTGAAATATATTGAAATGTGTTCGTTCATAAATTAAAAAATAAAACTCCCTTTAGATTATAGTCAAAGAATCTACTGAAAATTTGTTTGTACTAAAAATATAAGTCTTCTATAATTTTTAAAGCTACATGTACATCTATTTAAATCTGACCGAAGGATATAATATAAATTCCTTTATATTCCATGCCATAAAAATATTCAAAGACATGTCACGAACATTGTTTTATTACAATTCACTTGAAGATATCAATAAAAAAATTCCTTCTTCATCCGACGGAATTAATATTTAAATGCAATTTTTGAATATCTTGAAAAGTTTTCTCAGATTTAATGAAAAAAACCTTCTTGCTTAGCATTTCGTCTATGCAATTTTCGTGAAGTCACGATACGTCACCGCGAATATTTCCAGAAGCCCCAATAAACTAATTCAATGGAACAAGATCTGCTTTCACTCGCGCTGCAACGCAACATATTTTCGGTAAAGTTTAATTATAGAAATTCCTCAGCGAAATACTTCTGGAAACTTCGTTTTTTTGCGGGCATACACGCTGTCCCTTCTTCTGACGGTTCATCTCATTACTGTCTGAAATCTCAGAGATGCGAACATGCTTGGAAAGACACGAAAAGAAAAAATAAACATAAAATCATGGATGAAAGTTATTTTTGTTCCGAGAATTTTGAGAAATACGAGAAAACAACATTGTTGGTCCTTACAGTAAATAAAACACTGGTTATCATTTATGAGTAAATAACTGTCAGGCATTTTAAATTTGAATTCTTAGCAACGTCTAATTAAAATACGCTTTCACAAGGCAATTTACATATTTAGATTTTAGCTTATTAATGAGAATTTTTATCTTAAAAATGCATTCAACTTCAGAAGATGTCTTTAAGATCAATGTCTTATCTAAAATAATTCCGTTAATCGTTTATTTTGTAAGAATTTCCCACTTTTTCTTAATTTTATTGTTCATTTATTAAATATAGTGGCAAGAATGAATTTGTGTTAAATATACAATAAATACAATTATGTAAATTCAGTTCACGGGATTGAAGCATCTTAGCATACTTTAAGAAAAGAATTCCAATTGAAATCAAAATTTTATCTAAGAATAAAATACCTTTAATGATTATTTGAAATAATAAACTCATATCGAATGAATTTCAAATAAATATTTTTATGAAGATGTGCTACTTCCGATTTTTAATTCGCTTTATGCTTATTAGTGATATTTTAGTGAAGACTGTAAAGTACAGAAAAACGTTCACAGAATCATTAAAAACAAGTTATTTTTATATAATCTTACTTTGCAATTGATTAAAATAATTTTTTATTTAATTTCGAATGTTTCATCTTAATTTTTCTAGTTTTACATGTAGTTTTAAGTTCTGAAAAAAAACATTAAATAATTTCCTTCTAACCTATAGAAACTTTAACGGTTATAATTATTAGTTTTGGTGCTTATAATTATTCTTGTTATTTTCCTTTGTTTTTTTCATTACCTATTGCTTTTAAAAGTTTCTTAAAATATGTTATCTATCACCATAATTAGGCTTAAAAGGGCTATATTGCCTTCACTCCCGAAAAGAACTTCAGGTATTAATTAAAAAAAGTGTGCGAATTTTCAAGTAGGCACTGAATAAAACCCTTTTATTCGTGTAGAAAGAGAGGTTAAGTTACTAAGTTTTTAACTCTTTGCAAACTGAGTACTAATTTTATTAACGACCTAACTGTCAACTTTTTTGACGTTCACATATTGTTTTGTAAACATTAAATAATAAAATCTGTTTCTTCTGAACAGCGTCAAAATTTCTAGAACATTTTTTATGCTCATAAAGAATAAATTGGCATTATTTCTTATTCATTTTGGAATTGCCTCACAATAATTAACTATACGGTAATAGTTAATTGATAATTAACTATTACCGTAATTATTCAACGCAAGTTTATACTGTAAGTATCAAAATTAAATCTACCTTTAATTACATAAAGAAAAAAGATTTTCAAAAGCTTCTTTTGAAGTAAAAAAAACCTTTCTGTACGAGGGAAAAAAGTATCCCTTTTTCTATCAAGAAAAATTAGAATTTAAAATTTATTTCTTACAACCAATTATAAATTTTAACTAAGAACTAAATATCAACAGTTTTGCTTTTATGCTTTTCGACTTCGGATTTTTAACTATAAAAGAAAATATTTAACTTAAATTCTTATTATTTATGCCTGGTATTATATAATGCTGTCAATTTCAGATAAACGTGTTTGACATGAATTTATCCACATTTTCTGTTATAAAACACAAAATCAGGAAAAAGAAATGAAGTTAAACCACTTTTCATTCTTCAGATATATTTCATAACTAAAATGGTCTCTTTTTAGTGAGAATCAATTACGTTTTACTTCAAGGAAAGTAAGCAACTGCAGGAAAAATAGTATTTTATTTTTATCATTCTGAATGAAGTAATATTTTAAATATAAATTCATTTGATTCCGGCTCAAAATAAGTAAAGATTTCAAAATAATACATTATTAGCTGAGCAATCTTTTCAACTATTGAAGTCTCAATCATTTTCTTCCATCCTATACTGAACATCATATTATCACAAAAATGAATAAAAAACTTCAGACTTCGGAATTTAATAAAAAATATTTTTATAGAATACTGGTACCGGAAACACAATTCTATTGCTATACATTTTTATAGAATACTGGTACCGGAAACACAATTCTATTGCTATAAATTTTTATAGAATTGTTAGATTGCAAATATTGCATCAACATCATTTTTTCGGCTTTGTCAGTATTTTTAATTAATTTAATTCTTCGCCACTAAAGTTTCTTTCTTTTCTTGTGGCAACTTTGGCAAATTTTGAAATTCAAACGATAATTTTAGCCGTTTCATTTAATTTCTAAATTTTACTTAATTATTTACTTTGTTTTCGATTTAATTAGTATTTGTATTAACTTTTGTTGTTGTTTCCATTAATGTTTCAACTTTATTAATTTTTAAATTCAAATTTTGCTACGGGACTATTTCTTCGCCATCTTGGCTCGCGTAGGTTTTTGGCGCTATGAGGTCTTGAGCGTCTGTATCTGGAATCGTTTTCCGTTACTTTTTGAATTCTTTTGTGATGGGGTAAGCGAGTGGTTGGTGTTGTTCCAGCTGCGGGCCCCCAGGGCCGGTTGGCTCTGGGGTCTTGTCTTTTCTTGCCTCTGCGTTTATTTTTTCCGTTAATATTTTTTATATTTTTGAGGCTGAAGCTGAAGATTCTTTTTATTCTTCATTGGTTTTCCTAAAAAGATGCAGTTTGAAAGACTACAGTGATGAATGATCTGAAAGACAAGATGAAGTTTTTTTCTACAACACTATTCCGGAACAATCTGTGAATTAAGGTGCTGTGTGTGAAAGAAAGCAGTTCTTTCTTCTTCATTTTAAAATGATCTCTGCTACGTGGTGTCATGAACGCTGATTTTCATCAATGTTACAGAGTTATAAATGATCATCACCTTTTACAAGATCTGCAATATGAGTAATACCTTCAGCATTTTTCTTCTTCATCGTAATAATGTGTACTCTTAAATACGAAGATCATGATCATCTTTTAGTGTCAATTTTCTGCTGAACGTCTTTTTCCCATCTTCAGCTTTTCCGATTTTTGAATGAATGATACAAGTCTGAAGAAAATGTGCAAGTTGCATACTTCAAAATATCATTGTTAAGTGAATATAAAGAAAATTCACTTATATAATAGTGTTCATCAATTCAAGAAGTGTTTGTTAATAATGATCATTACATCTCAATCAAATTTAGGTTGGTTTTTTTTACTTTGTGTTCTGAAATATAATTCTTAGGCCTGCAGTGCTAATGTGTAGCTACAATTTTTATTTTTTGTTTTGTTTGATAAATGTTCATTCCTGTGCATCAATTTTTATGCATATATCTAAATTTTTATGGCAGTAATTAATTTTAATATCAATAATTGTTAAATAAAAAATTACTTAAAATTTTATAAAATTGTTTTTGTTTAATTATTTTTAGCATTGTACTACCACTATATGCGAATTCACTTTTAATTATGTAGCTAGGGTTTTCAGGTCAGCAAAGGTAGGTGATATATCAGTATTGCTAGAATTGCTTTTTTTATTATTGTTATTTAATTTAGTACCCAGAATTAATTAATTGTTCAATTTATATTATAATTTAAATTTTATTTCTGGGCTTCTACCTTGCATCAATTTTTTATAAATATCCTAGCTACCCCTCAATATATTTATTGCCGTAATATTTTTTGCCCCAGCACCCCCAACATATTTTAATTTTTAACAAGAATACTGGTACCGGAAACACAATTCTATTGCTATACATTTTTATAGAACACTGGTACCGGAAACACAATTCTATTGCTATACATTTTTATAGAATACTGGTACCGGAAACACAATTCTAATGCTATATATTTTTATAGAACACTGGTACCGGAAACACAATTCTAATGCTATACATTTTTATAGAACACTGGTACCGGAAACACAATTCTATTGCTATACATTTTTATAGAACACTGGTACAGGAAACACAATTCTAATGCTATACTAGCTGTTCTGTTTGAAGTACAATCAATAACTTCACGTCGATCAATTATAAAAATAAAAGTTAAGACTAGCAGTAATAGGTCAAATAAGGTTATATAGCCTAAAAACAGGGTTGTATGCTATTATAGGTCAGATATTTACATCATGATTTCAAATATATATATCAACATTGAAACGAATTCTTTTTGAAACAAAAAAGTAGCAATATCTAATCACATTGAAAGAAATATATATATACCTTATATTCAGAAATGTTCAGTGAGACCGCCATCTGAAAACCGCAGAACAACTACTGGGTACCGAAATTCATCCACACTCTTTACAGCATATACTGCGATGTTAAAATTTGGCTAGCGGCAGATATTACTATTTACATATTTGAGTTCATCAATTTTAGCAGTGGAGGAAAAAACTCCTGGTAGTTTATCAATATAAAAAAGAAGAAAAAAATTAACACGAACAACCGACCTATGAAATGTAAGTCATTTCAAATAAAGAAAACTCTTATATAAACTGTTTCATGATTTTAGAAGACAAGTTAAAAAAACCCATAATGAATTTATATAAATTTAAGTATGTAACAGTAAGAACAACTGAAACACAAAATAATGATAGGAAAGAAAACCAGCGGGAGTGGTCTCCCCTAAGTTTTCTCGTACACTCCCAACACATGTAAAGAAAAAAAATAAACTAAAATGCAGTGAAACGAACAGCAACCTCTAATGCAGTGGAGAAGCGAAACGTCGTACCACGATTTCCGAAGGTCTTCAAACGCGGAAGTGGAATTAGAACCCGGCGTGATTACCAATAGGGCTGAGTGTATGGTAAAGAAAACGAAATTTGCAATTTCAATGCCTTCTTTTTAACCGATTGACACAAAAGTTGGACACAAATCTACCATTTAGGTGAAAAGGTCACATACGAAATTTCATTTATCAAAGTAATTTTTTAAAGAAGTTTCTGCGTACAAAAGTATGCGATTATACAGACAGACAGTCCACCCTTTGACGGATTTGGTCCTAAATTTGATACAAACTTACATTCCAGATGATAAAAATGTCTACCAGATTTCTCCACATAGCTATTTAAGTTTGTGAGTTATAGCGTTCACATTAACATGGACATACAGACAGACAGACTTCCCTTGGAAGGAATTTGTCCAACATTTCACAGAAACCTACAAATTATGTGTAAAGATCACATACCAAATTTCATCCCTGTATCCCTAATAGTTTTCGAGTTATCGTGTTCACAGACACATAGACAGGCATAATTCCAAAATTCTGTTTTTCGGACTCATAGAGGTCTAAAATGTGGAGATTCGTCAAAATCTCGAGTTCGAATTTTTTGACGATTACAATACTTTCTGTTTGCATACTTCGTATACGAGAAAGTAAAAAAAAAAATCATACACGCAATAGAAAAAAATAATGCAAAATCAAAAATATCTTTGAATTAACAAAACAAAAAAGTAATAATGGCGCCAATTAAACGATTAAATAGAATATATATTAACATTATCAAATATCTTCAGGGAAATTATAAAATCCTATATCACAATGCGCAGAATTATAGAGAAACTATAATAAACGAGTACCTAAATAGAAATAAAATTGAACAAATTAATTGACGAAAAATGTTTCATTAATAAAAATCATCAACAAAAGTACTTAGACTGTAAATAAAATAGAATAACAGAGAAGAGTTCGTAAGAACCACCATGAAGATCCTAATCTTTAACACAGTAAGCGCATAGAAACAGAATGCACTGCAAAAGCAACATAAATATATATTTATATAATTTTGTAGAAATAAATTCCTTTTGCCATTTTCCCCAATTACATACTTACAGCAAAATACATAAATAAATAATTAAATGGAAAAATAGAATGCCAAATTTTACTGTTCACTTTATCACATACTTGTTCGTAATTAAAATAATATGTTTTAAGTTCCATAAAAGTCATGGTATTTTTCCAACAATACTCTATCTAAAGAGATCTATAGGCGGAAGCAGGTTTCTTAAAATGATATTTGCTATTGTGCATGCAGTTAAAAAAATTAAGGTGATTCAAACCGCTAATCCGTAACATTGTTGCACGAAAGTAGGCTTGATTGCATTTTGTACCTAACGAATTTTCATACCGCATTTCATAGACAGAATACCAGAGCAAAAATATTAATATGTTAAAACAATCGATTGTACGCTGTCTCTGCTAAACGGCCGCTGGGATTGAGGGGCGTGGACTTACATACCTTACTCAACTATGACGTTCTGTGACTAGAGTAGCTCTATGTGACTATTGACTCAATAGTCTATAGTGACTATCAGCCTAGTGTGACTATCTATGTAAAATTCTTCGTGAATTTCACCAATTTAGTGATTTTAAACAATTTTGCAGCTCAAATGTGACTAAACGATTATTCCACATTCTAAAATTCTTTTTGCAATCTTCAATGTCATCCTTCCTCTGTTAAATGAAACTAAAACCAACTCTGTATGTTGTTTGACTGCGGAGTTAAAAGCGTTTAACTTTACCACGAAAAGCGTCATAATTTTTTCCTTTCCCTACGCACCATTAGACCACTATGGAGAGACGTAAGTCCAAGTTAAAAACATTCTACGTCGTTTACAACAAAGAGGGAAAATCTTTATTAATGGTTTGCCCAATATCCTTTTAGTAATCAGTTTGTCTCATTCATCTGTGTTAATGTTGTCCTAACTGTATCTGTTCACAAAATCTAAACTAAGCTTTTCTGTGCGAAACAAAAATACATCAAACACAGCATTGGAAACTATTTCGTTTTATATTATTTTATCATTCACATGAAACATATTAGGTATCTCTATTGTCTATCACTAAATAAGTTCTCCAGACTCAACAAACAAAATCTCAGTTTTTTGTGTTCATTTCAGTTTTAAAATTTGCTTGAAGTCGAAATAATCGACAAAGAAATATACTTAATGAAGCTAGTTATGTCTGAATACATTATCAATGGTACTTTTCCATAGAATCATACAAGAGAAATGAATTCCAAAAAGAAACTAATTGGGCGTCATTTGTCTATTTTCTATGCTTAAAATGCTTTCGTTCAAGTCTTAGAATATTCAATAATTACTCGGCAATACTCAGCGTTTTCCAAAGTTTACTTTGTTTCTAATACTTTTAGGTTATTCTATAACTCTCAGAATATACCTCAAAATTTTTTTTTACGGTTTGTACGTTTTCTTCAATAAAGACTTAGTAATTTTTTTAGCTAAGATTCTTTGCCTCTTTTAGAAAAGCGAAGTCATAATTGGTTGTTTTCGTCATCCAATTTAAAACCACAAAACGCCAATATATATGTATTTTTATCGAAAGTGCTACATTTATCTTAGCTTATGATGTTTGTTTTTCCAATTTGAAAGGAAAACAACTATAAAACAATAAATCCTGCGTATGGTTTTAAAGTATTTATAACATAATTTAAGTGTTTGTTAATAGAATATCTACTTTATTGTTGAATGATGTTTGAAAATTTTGTTATACTATTGTAACTGCTTTTTTTTTTATCAAAATGTTGCTTCCCTGCTAATAAAAAGATAATTTATTTCTGTTTTATAAAGTAACGAACGACTTCGTATTATTTTAAACTCAGAGGGAACTTTGTAAGTGTATATTTAAATGATGTCAGGCAATAATGTGAAATTCAGGAAAAGCTATTTCACGTTCTGTGTGATAAACATATTTCCATACAAACATTCAACAGCACTTTGCTTGTTGGAGTGATTTTCGAGCAATGCGGGATTTTTTTAGTCGAACATTTTTTAATGTTACGTTTCTCAATGTATAGCTCTTTTTAACCCTTTGCGGATTACCCTACTGATGTGGGCACCACAAAATGTGGATGAGTTGCTCAGGTTTCATATGAAGGAACTCGCCCGCCTAGGGTTACATAAATGGGGGGAGCAGTCCCCCCTCCAGTGATAGTACGTACCTCCTACGGGAGGGGTAGGGTCGTGAGGCTATGTTGGCCATTAGGGCCCAACCTCAGTACTCGTTTCTATTGCAACGACTGTCATTCAGATTTCCCGTAGGCCTAGGCAGGTCGAGGTGACTGTGGTTATGGTAACCCTTTTTGGACAGGTGACTTTTAGAACACTCAGATCAGATTGGCGCACTCTATGCGCCATCCCGTTTTCTCACAACTCTAAGCTTATTTAATTAAACACAACTTTATTTTTTACGGTATAGTAAGACTATAGGTTGAGTGGATGAATGATGCAAGCATTTATGTTCAAATTAGAGTTGCTATATTCTTTGTGAATTCGATTGTCCTTAAACATCAGTCTCAGAATCAGTTTCTTGGTCTCTGTAATCAGTCTATTCTCCACCGAGATTTAAAGCAACAGATTTGCCCTCAGCTGGAATTTTTTTACTTAATTCTTATAAAGTAGCCGAATAATACATTGTAGGGATAATTTCCCGACGTTCCGTGATAGCCAACTTGTGTTATGGAGAGCGTTTCGTGCTCTTTCAAACGCGACAAACCGAACTGACTGATTCATTGACAGTGGAAACTATTGGAGCAAGTAAGAGGAATATTAATACGAGGTTAGAGAGGTGTAGATGCTCTACACATTCCATAGCTTTTATTTAGGTTATAGTATATACCAACTGGCGGACTCTATCCGTACCTGTCCACAAGGGGTTAAATAAAGTTTTAAAATGATTATTGATAATCATGTACTTTCCTTTTGCAATTAATGTTTAATTCCCATTTAATTTTAATATAATTATTGATTATATATTGATTTTTGAATAAATAAACATATGAAACTTATAAAACATATCCTTGTATTTAACATTGAATAACTATAAAAAACGACGATTAAATAAGTTCATGTTCCAAATAAAAATTGCATTTGGATTTTATTATATAATAATAGATAATTTATAATTTTATATAATAATAATTATAGATCATTTAAATTATATAATATTTAAATATTATATTTCTTTATTGATAGAACATTTAACAATAACCAAGTAACCAAACAAAGAATACTTAGTTTTTAGATACTGTGTGAAAATTTATGAACAATTTTATTAGGAAAAGATTGATACAAAATTTTTTATAAAGCTCATAGTTTTAGTTTAACTTATTATATCCCGAATTAATTTACCAGCAATTTTTAGTTTCTTTTTCTGCATCAATATATAAGTTTCGGTGCAGAATATTTCCAGGTAAGAAGAAAATATTTTTTAATTAATTAAAATAAATAATTTGATAAATAGTTAAAATCTTCTATCCTTCACCTACCATTTACTGCTTGTTGTAGGAACTACACTCTTCCTTCGAATATCGGTCGGAAAAATGGTCATTTTAGGAAGATATAACCGTTACTTTTAAGTACTATAGGGATCTATGTCCTCTCATTTTCATGCTATTAAGGATTGTTGCCTTTTTCTCTGCTTCAGTTCATATGTATAAAATATAAGTTTCATATTCAAATCCTTGTAGGCTATTTTTTCAGATAATTTTGATGTCTATACACCCTCTAGATTCTTCTTTTTTAAACTACAATATAGTATCTCTGACAAATAACGATAATTTCTTTTAGTTATTAGGCAGTTTTGTGAAAAAAGTATCTATAGTATTCTATGGAAAAAATAGTTGAAAGCGTATGCTCTCGCTCAAATGTCATCAAACTGAGTGACATTTGTAAGCATATCTCATGAATTTCTGAACAGGATGATAGTTAGAGCAATATATTGCAAAGATTGCAAATTATATTATTTTTCGTATTATTTTAATTGTGATTTAAAAATAATAAACTATCAAGAGGTCTAACTGTAAAATATATATGCATGTGATATTTTATTTTTTTAACTTTCCTAAATAATCTTAACGATACCTCATTTTAAATACTTCTACTTTCAACATAATTAACGCACTACAACTTTCTTTTCAAATCACGTGCTTCTAAAGAGGAAATTCCCTCTTCTGGGTACTTAAGCGTTCTGCGCATTCATTTCTGCCCTTTTTCACGCCAGCATGTAAGCTTTCAACAACAACGCGCCGCTCGGGCGTAAACTTCGAAATTCTGGTCATGGAGCTGCAAACAAATTAAATACTTTACTTACGAAGAAATAATGCCTGATGCCTAAATAAAAGAAGATTTAAACAAATATCGTCTCTTCCTTGATGACAATGGACTGCTTTTCACTTTTTTAAAGCCTGATCTTTCATGCATATATGCACAATGTACGATTTTTCTGTGAAAAACTGCGAATTTGACCAAGCGTTTCTTCAAAATTGAAATATTTTCTCATTTTAGCTATTTGTTCGAGGTTGTTGTTTATAACAGAAATTTGAAAAATGTTCAGAAAAAATTACAATAATTTCTATTTTGATCATTATTGTAAAAAAATGCGCATAAATATGATATTGAAACTGCTGAGTCCAGAATACTCAGTAATTAACAATCAATTCCATTGTAATATTTGCTTAGGAACTTTTACTGATGACGTTATATTTGCCTTCAAGTATCGAGAATCCTTATATTGTCTAAGTAAGAAAGATGAGAATGACATTAAGCATCAGGTGGCTCACACGGAGTTATCCTTGTCATGTCAGATGGCGTACCAAGGGCGTTCAACGACAGTCGCTGCGACAGCACGATTACTGGAGTAGGAGTTCTATTAGCCATCTCCGGCTACCCCGACCCCTCCCGTAGGAAGTACGTGGTATCACTGGAGGGAGGTAACTGGATTCCCTGTATTATTGTACCCACCAGCGAAGAGAGACCCTGCTTTCTTATCTGGCGGCTTCTCATTCACGAACTCGTGTCTCCCCTCAGTAGTGTGACGCATCAGTTGGTGTTGTCGCCTTGTTATTGCGGCTTAAATTAAGATATCCGACCCCAATTCTGATAGGTTTAGAAGCGCATAGCAGTATGTTCCACAATATATCGGAGAGTACCATCAATGTTGTGGATGTGGTGAGTAATGTATTTCTTCAAATCAGCCAGTTGATCACTAATCAGTGTACGCAAAATTCTTGAAGTATCTACTGAATCAGAAGTTACCGGTATTAAGGTTATGCGAACATACCAACCAGAATATTAGAAAATGGCGGCTGATAATCGTGACATTTTCAATATGGGTGCTCAAAAATTGCTTCACTGTTATCCATATCATATAAAAGTATCACACGCCGATCCTATTCATATGCTAGAATGTTGTTATTGCGTAAGATAGTTTCATATCGCTGACCATTGAGGATGTATATAACTAGCTACTAAAATTTAGCTACCTTAAGCCCACACCTTGCAGAACAAAGAGGCAATAATAGCACAAAGAGGAGAATAACGGTCATCAATATTCTGCGAGTTTGCGTATAGGCTGCGCGTTCCAAGTGGAAACACGATTCGTCTGTCCTGAAAAGTTTAAAAGCCACCCATTGAATTCTTGGGCAAAAAACTGTATCCCGAAAGTTTTTCGTTCTCTGGTCAGCAGATGGTACTCAATCAGCAGAAAGTAACTCCTGAACATGAGTTTTGAGAGGCGTGTTCAGTGCATAAGGCAATTGGAATATGTGGCCTCATCATCACATCAACTGGTTTCCGTTCTCAGTTAGGTTTCGTCCCCAATGAAGGCGTCTCATTGAATTTGAAAATCATGTTTCGTCGGTCCTATGCAGAGATTGGACCAGGTTTTAAATCCTGTAATGTTCGAGATTTCCTGAGAGTTGTTAACCCTTTCCGGCGCGATGGTCACAAATGAGGACACCAATTTTAAAATTTTCTAAAAAAAAATCCCTTTCCACTTTGAAATCCGGAAAATTGCAGAAAAGGGCAGCTAATAGTTCTCCTTTTCGAATGTAGATGGCAGCACAATGAAATATAGCTTTCATTTTGGAATAAATATATATTTAAAATGCCCAAAATTTTTTTTAGTTCTTGACGTTTACAACTTTAGCAAATTCACTCGATCATTTTCCTCCAATATTCTTGAAGTATTAATTCATGATCTTGGTGAGATTCAATATTGATTTCTGATTGTATCAATATGACTGTCTCTGATGGTGTCCTCATATGGGGTAACAACAAACTGGGACGATCCCTCCCCTCGAAATGACGTAAGTTAAAATATTTTTTTTGTAGATTCTATGTCTAGACAAAAAAATTAAATCCATGATGTTTTGCATTATTTTTCAAAAATTTTAATACCTTGCGCCGGAAAGGGTTAATGCAGAATCACCGCTCTGTTACAAAAGCTGCAGTAGCAGAACACAATCCTTCGGTAACAAATTCATGATGAGAAACTCACATAGGGAGTAATGGGAAATGCACGTGCTTAGCGTTTGCATCACGATTTTAGGATGTGTCTATCACGTCTTTGTGATTAGCACTAAGACGACAACTTTTCTCTGCTGGAGGTGACCCAATTTCGGCGTGTACAGTGACATCTATCGGTACGAGTTTGAAGCAATTCTTTCCCTTCGACAAAAAAATCATTGCTTCTGGTATATTCAGGCAAAATAAATGCCAATTCATCCAGACCAGTGCTTCTTACTCAACAACATTTTGAATTCACAAATTTAATTATTCACCCTGTACGTTGCATTTCATACTTTCACATAATTTATCAACATTATAATGCAGCTGAAGACTATTTGCATAAAGGTATTGCATATTTCAAAATCAATTACGATTACTACTGAGAAACAATCTCTATATATAAAACGCTAAGGTATGTGGCACATAAAAGAGGTAAATTTCTCTTTTGACGATGACAACGATCGGTTTGTTAACAGAAAAAACAGGTAGCCATGTTAGGCATAACTTCATAGGCATAGCCTGCAAGTATATTCGCTCTGGTGTGGAACAAATGTTTCTCAAAAAAATCAGTTTTAGATGTAAATTTCTTAATATTTCTTACAATATAATGAAACTTTGAAGGAAATTATTCAAAAGAGATTAGTTAGAAATTAAGTAAATGGGTTTAGAGAACGTCCAGATCAATGTCAAAATAGTTTAAATCAGCGAAGGTGAAATCGTGTTAAATTCACAAATTGAGATAAACATCATGGAGCTTACTATTGTGAATATTGTATATTAGGTTCTTTTCCGTTATACTCACACCTTTTGGCGCCTTTTTTGTCTTGGCGTAGCCAGAATGCGCCAATTTGGCCGAAAATGTATGGTATGTAACGGAGCGCAGATCCTCTGCTCGGGATGAGCTAGTTATTTTAATTTCAGCTAGGCTGTTATAATTAATTAAATCAGAAAATTCATAATCAACTATAATGAACGTTCTACAATTAGAAGCATTTCAAAATCCGGCACATACTAATATGCTCTTCATACTCCCTCCCAAACACTAAATCTACTCTTAAACCGATTCTAAAAAACAAAAAATACCACTATCGAACTTGAGAAAACCACCGAGAAAGCAAACTTTAAACTAGTCGTGAATTTAAAAGTCTGAGAAAAGAATTTGTTAAAGGAAAAGTTTCATTTCTGCTGACGACTCTAAGGCAGGGAGGCAGACGGAATGTTTACGGTCTGTTTGAAATTCTGGTTAGTTCGAGGTGAAATCAATTTTGGCCTTTTTGAGACAAAAGGAAACTTTCTACCACTAAGAAGAAAATGTCGGTGATGAATATAGAATACTTGCTTTAGCTCTATAAATTGTTACGTAAAGATGGCGGAAACAGTTTTTAGGTTTCAAAATTTAATTCTAGTTCGCAATTATTTACTTCTTTTGGATTTTTTATACATTTTATACATATTACAAGTCGAAGAATAAAAAATGACGAGAGGCTGCCTTTTTAAAACAGCCGCTTATGTTAAAGGCGTAGGACTACTTTCGCGACTTTTTTCCGATTTTCAATTTTTTTTATAACTTCTGTTGTTACCCTTTATCTCTAAAATAAGACATTAGTTATGTTTTTAACATGTGTAGTTACCGATATATAGAGGAGCTCCCAAACAACATTTTTTGTGGCTTTTGGGCGTGGGAATCAAATTCCTTCTTAAAACCCCAAATGGGAGGAACGTAATACGTTAAAATTTATTTTACTGATAATTTTTTGAAGGTACGGAATAAATATTGTGTTTTTGAAAGGAGTCATTTCAAGTCAATGAATGAAATTGTTTAGTAAGTAATATATAATCAACGTTCAAACATATCTTGAATATCTACAATTTAAAGATCAAATTTAAGAAAAAAAATCGAAATGTTCATTGTACTAATCTTGAGATTAGCAAGAATTCAAAAACATTGTCAAGAAATTGATTTTCAGAACGTTTTAGCATTTCAAAGGGATTTAGTTATTTTTTTACCTTTTAAATTGTGCAAAATATATGCTATTGTATACGATACTAGATTGTAAAATATTGATATAAGCAGGATGGTTGATGTTGGACATAAAATCTCGAAACAATTTTTTCCCTTGGCAATAGTAAAAAAACATGTGATTTGCTTGCAGGCCACAGGCAAATACTTGAAAAGCCGACTTCCGCGAGTCTCTATGTTACATTCCGTGCCACCTGCAAAATAATTTCCAACATTGCACACTCAGTGCTAAAGGCCTTCCTTAAATTTGAATGACCACTATTCAATATAAGGAATAATTATTAATACCCTTTCGTAACATGCCATTATTGAGCGACATCGTCACTGAGGAATAGGTTTCTGATCCTAGTAGTCGAGGCACCGCGTCGGTTCACTTTATTTAATTGTTAAAAAGTTTGAAATGCTATAAATCAGAATAATATCACTGAGGAGTAACATTTTATTCGAATAATGAATAATTTCTATTGTTAGTTCAGTTATGCAGATAATCAGCAACGTTTAATTATAGCAGTCTTAAAAAAAATATTGAAAATGAATTTGACGCATCGTAAGAAATGCTTTCAACAAAACCTTTTTCAAAAAGTGCTATTTCTGCGCGAAGAAGTGTATCAATGCGTATTAAAGTTAGAATTCATTTCTTAGGCTATATTGATTCTGGAACGGCTAGTGATCTCTGTATTTATTGAACAGAAAGTTTCTACTCAAACTGAGTACAGTCTAGATATTATTATGATTGTTGTTACCTTGTAAGTGTGAAAGGAAAAAATACTCTTATAAAAGCTGTCCATTTGTATTTGTACAGAGAGTATCCACCAGTACTGGCTGTATTGAGTTGAGAACAGAAGTTATTGTTAGTTTGTCGCAGTGGAAGGAAAAAATGTACTCAAATAATCCGATATTGACTTTCCTTTTGGGCTCTTGTTTGATCATCGAGTATAATATTATATCCGAGACAGGCATTTATTTGCCTTTACACAAAAGTTTACAAATCTGTATTTTCCAAACTTATTGTGCTCTAGTTTGTTATTTATGAGAGAATGATTAATAAATGATATTTTAATTTATTATTTTGTTCAATATTTCAGCTGAATTCTAACTTAGATATGGCGTTATATTGTGGCTACATGATAATAAGACAGTTTAAAATGTTAAGAATATGAAAAAAATTCAATAAATTAAATGCCATTTATATTCACATCTTATGAACAAGCTTAAAAACATAGTATAGAATTAAAAACGAGATAAGGTTTTTTATACATCTCGGAAAGTCTGAATGTAAATATTTAAGGAAAAACAGTACGTTTTCCAAATGCAAAGCAATAAAAATTCACAAAAATCCCCATAATTAGGTCACCAAACCAAGAACTACTGTTTAGTTACAAATGTTGTTACTTCCAATTCCTCACGCAAGGAGTAATACTGCTTCAAAGACGGCAATCAGTTAAAATCAAAGAAGTAGGATTAACACTATTTCTACCCTAGTGTCGAGGGACTCTTTTTAAAATATTACATTAGGAGCATTAAATATAATTAAGTAAAGTAAGGTGAAAGAAGGTCAAAATAGTACTTTTTATCGTCGTTAGTTTTCTCATGTTCTATAATGTAGTGTTCTCTCATTCTTGTAATTACCGGTTCATTCTCTATGGAGATATAAAAATGGCTGTTTTAATTCGAACTACACTATATTTCAATATATTGTGAAATCTTCAGATAGCTAATTATTCATAGAAAAAATGTGTACCTATCCTCAGAGAGAATCAATTATTTTTTAAACTGATAGCGAAATTAGTTGACAAATACAGCTGTAGAAAGGTTCCATCTCTCTGACCGCGATCAATGCAAATTGTGGTGGTACTAGCACGGCAAATCACTATGTCACGGAGTGCGCCCTCACAGTGAGAAAGCCAGCACCAAACTTCGAACAACAAACAGCTGAAAAGAATCGACAATGTCCTCGTCTTCATGCAAAAAGTCATAGGATAGTGAAAATTATCAGTGAGACACAGATATCTTTCGACCCACTTAGCCATCAACTATTCCGCGAGTTCCAACCCCCCCCTCAAAAAAAAACTCCTTTCAAAACTTGTGAAAAATATAATTGAGATTGTGTTTCCAATGAGTGACCATTTCGTGCCCCCATACTCAAGTGTCTATTATTCAAAAACAAAGAAAAGAAAAGCAACACGAAATTTTATAATGCTGTAAATATTTTTATTGTAATATAGTCTAAATATCTGTTTCTAGGAAATCCCCTACACTACGCAGCGAGATGCCCACTAACTTTATCATATCACCACAAGGAACCAAGCCCGCAATTCATCTCCATTGGTGGGAATGCGCCCTATCCAGCAAACTCTCAAGACAAAATACAGATCGTTTCATCAAATTCCTAGCGACTAACGAAGACCTAATTAAAAGTCAAAATACAATACCGTCACATACTCCTGCCTAGAAATAGATACTTCCAAAGCTTCACCTTCCGGAACCAGAAATTCGATAAATACCCAGTTGAACAGCAGAGCACACTAGCTTAAGAACAGAAACCAGCCACCACCTTCGTTCGAAAATTTCTCCCTTCACACATTGTATTCCAACCCTACAGTAACAATTCCAGCGATCCCTAAGTATAAGCAACAAGACAGAACAGAAAATCAGTCCCATAATTTTTAGGATGGTTGCGGCAATAATCATCAATATAATGTGTTGTAATACATTATCAACTCTTCTTTATCGTCGCATCGAACAACACTAACAGCCCCGAATCATTGAGCTGCAACTGTATGAAGTTATGTAACTAAAGGAAACATTCTATCATTTCACTGCATTCATATGATAACTCCTCTTGTATATATTTTATATTATATTCGGATTTTAACCCTCTCTCTCTCTCTATGTACTTTTCATTGTATTCTTCTTCGTTCATGTATAATCATGTTCCCTTTTATGTCTTTTTATAGCTCATGATGTATATATATTTTTATTTTGGCTTTTCAATGAAGTTTCACACATACTCGTCCAACAGACAGGGAGCCGCTGAGGCTCCGAGTTCGGGGGTTTGCTGTGGTGTTATGTTCTTTTAAATAAAATGCCGGTGTCTTGCCCATCATAACCGGAATGGTCACGCGTACGGAGCTAAGACACGGCGTTCTGTTCTGTATTTGTAACAAATGCCTGGACATTGTATCCCGGAGATCTTCTTTACCCCACTTTAACTGTGGAAGTACAATTTACTGTTTTTCTTCCTCAAAGAATCAATCAATTCTCACCAGTTCCTTTCCACATCTGTAGGTCCTAGTATTGTAATGCGTATCACAATCAATTTATCGATGTACGTATCATCCATAGAGTAGAGGAACGTAAGGAAGAAAATGTCGAAATACAAACGTTTCTCGAGGATTAGAGTAAAATTACATGAAGCGAAAAGCAACGTTTCGAATGCTTTTAAAAACAGATAGCTCAAACGGGAAGAGTCAGTTATCCTCTTAGATTGTTAACTTAGAACGCAGTTTCTGCTTTTAGCCGACAAACTTCTATAGCAAGCCAATCAGAGACAACTTTGCGTTTGGCAAGTTTAATACGCATGCATGCAATTTCTAATACCATTTTAACATTCAAGAAAATCAATAATGCAAGAGTCATACAATGTCGTAGTTGCTTAATTTTCTTTAAAAACTAAGTTTGAATACTTTTTTCTCAGACCATCAGCCTTCAGAAAATATTCTCAAATGGCTGCAGGCTAAAGAAGTAAATTAAATCCAAAAACATCGAAATCGATCAACAACTTGTTCAGAACTTAGTAAACAACCGATCCGAATTAGTTTTAATGTTGTTAGAGGAGAACCGATCGAAATATTGGAAGATGAAATAAAATTATTTGAAGTCCTATATTTTTAGCCAACATATTTTTATTTTCCTCGCTTGATTTGTAAAAGAAAAGAATCTGGTGATAGTCATTCGAAATATTGAGTCTTGTTTGCCTGTTATCATAAACAGAAGTAACTTCTTTGGAATGTTAATATCTCATTTCAAAAATATATTATTACGTCAGGAATATATTCCACTCAGAAGTGTAATAAATTTGCCTTACGCATGCTAGCCAAGCGTAACTTTTAATTTGATAAGAAATCGAAGTCTTCATTTTGAAATGTAGCTCTGAAAATTATCCCACTTAAATGGAGATTCAGCTTTATAGTTTAGAATGTTGCATAGGAAATATTACCATAATCTACTGTCATTCAAAAAATATTTTTATTTAATTAAAAACAGAGTTGAGAGATTTAATTAAAAAATAGTGGTACACAAGTGATGTGACAATCAGTTTACAGTATTTATTACTATAAAGATTTATCTCAAGTGTCTGAAGTTTTTCTAAGCCATATCCAAAAATGGAACAGGGAAGATTTAAAAAACTAAAAATCTCAGAATAACTAAATTTCAGTGGCATACTAACAAAACTCCATTGCGTCTAACTTGGAGAGTTACTTAGACTAAATAAGTAAGAAAGATCGTAAAATATCATCGATATCAAAAGATTCGCAATTTTTTGCAATAACGTTCTCAAAAATAGGGCCAATTTTGCATTGTACATTTTTTCTAAACATTGCAATCGACAAGCTTGCAAAGTACACTCGAATTGTGATTCATTTCAAATCAACTACAGAAACAGAATATTCATTTTATAGGATAAATTTGGTAATCAATTGTTTCAGTCTATTATGCAAATAATAAAACCTAATTGATGATTAGAAATAAATAAATCACAGTTTTCTAAAGTTTCAGTTCATAATCACATCCTATTTTTATACAGATCAGTGATTTTCTATCCTTGATTTAATTTCTTGTTTATTTTCTGAAACCTGTAAGATAATTTAACACATTTTACATAAAAGATATGCAATTTTTACAATTATATTTTAAAACAATACGATATTCAGAAACCTGTAGTTTTGAAACATGACAGTATATTATAATGGCTGCATAATCTAAGATTGGCTTAATAAAATTGAAGAAAAGTAGTGATGATTTTCCAACATTTTAAGTTTAATGGTATAAAATGAACTGTATATACAAAACTCATTTATCTGCTAAGTAGATGTTTTCCACATTTTCAAATTAAAATATCTTATTCATACGTGTACATTTTTAACAATCCAGCTTTAAAACAAAACATTCTTCAGAATCCCTTAGCCTTAGAAGATTAGTTAGACTAATAGTTTATTAAAATTAAGAAGCAAAATGACATTATTCAAAATCGTTAATATTAAAAAATTATTCATATTCAAACTTAATGATTTATAATTATTTTAAAACTAGCTTAATTTAATATTTTTATAATTAAAATTAGTTTATAACTACACCAATTCTTTTATTTTTTTATAAAGGATGCAATTAGATGAAAAAAATCATTTGAAAATCAGCAATTTAAAATTCCTTCTACTGATATATATTTCCGAGAAAGGCCATTCGAAGAAATATATTATCATTTCACTTCAGTTTCCAAGAAGAATTTTAAGCAAAACTTCATTATTTGCTTAGTTGAGTTCTTAAAAGCTAATTAAGGGATTTCATAGCTTTCCAAGAAATTTCCAATTATATATTAGAGTTAGAATAACAGTTTTTATGCATCATAGTTGAAAAATTCCATTTTAGTCGGTTTTTATCAACATGGACAAATAATCTTTATATTATATTTTTAAAATCCTTTAAATTTTATAGTATAGTAAAAGGTAAATAAAATGGCTTTTAACTTCGTTAAAAATATTAATTATTTTGTAAATACACATACGACTGAAACACTATGCTATTTAAATTCATGTCATTTCAACCGCTTTTAAAAACAGTTAATGATCTCTAATGTTTTTTCTCTTTTTTTCATTTAAATCCTTTATGATGACATTCACAGCATTAATGCTCATGTCTTGAATTTTAAAATTCTAAAAATAGATTTTGAGGTAATATAATGAAAATATTAATAGACTTTTGTAACTTCATTTTTTTTAATATTTATTCGATAAAACTTGTGGAGTTTCCTTAAGTTTTATTCAGATTAATGCATAGGTGTTCTAAACAAAGAGCTGAGCTATTTTTCATAGGAGAACAATGGTAGCTAATTAATTGGAGAACATCATATTGGAGCTTTATCCATCGTCTTTGTTCCAACAAACATTTCTTTTTGAATAAACCTCTCATTTACTTGCTCAAAGAAATTGCCCCCAGCAAAATCCTCTCGCAACATTATTTTTATTTCATAAATTTACTGAACCAACAAAAGCTTATAAATTAAGCAGCAGCAACAACAAGATAAAAAAATGCACTGTCACCGAACACTCAATAAACCCAATATCATTTACTAAATTGATGTTAGCAAGAAAAGGTCCGCTACCCAAAATCCATGAAGCGAATGTAAACTGGAATATTTATCAAACTGGGATTGGGTAAACAAGAGATTCTTCATTTGCAAATGGCCTCCAGTGTGCACGTCTACGATTTAATACGGTGAACTAAAAAATGCCCTTTACTGCTTTGATATATTCGAGAGGGTGGATGGAACATTTTATTTTATGCGCTGTTGATTGCGCATAATATCGCCTTAGGGGGGAGACAATCGGTCGCCAACATAACTCAAATTTCCCTTCTTTGGGTCGGG
>BGPR01001693.1:0-36280 GCA_013235015.1 Araneus ventricosus
AAGCATTAGATGCTGAAAACGATATTTTAAGGAAATTGAGTCATAATAAATATTATAAGAAACAACATTCCTAAACATTAACCAAAATTAATAATATAAATGTGATTGAAATTCTGATTTGCTTTGGGTATTTCTATTGGTTCCTCATGCTTTTATGATTTTGTGTTAAACCTCTATATGAAGATTATTTTCTACTTTTTAATATGCTAATGAAAACATGTCTGTAAAAGCTTTTTATTATTTTGTGGCTGATTTTACAAGGTGCTGAATCTCGAAAGAATATTGCTTTTTACACTGATAAAATTATATTTCATATTTTGAATACTGCTAAATAATTCAAGTTTTTGCTAAATGTATTTATTTTTGTAAACTATTAAATATCTAGGAAGTAGTAAATGACTTATTTTATGTAAAACAGATTAATATCTAAGCAGTTCTTGTAAATTTACCCATCATATTATACTACTATGTTTTGTCATATGCTAAAGATATTCACTTGTACTTTCACATTATATATCAAATTTGTTTACTGCTTTGAAAAGAAGGAACATGATTATTAAAATTAAATGAGACATTAAAATTAAACATGATCTAAAATTAAAATGAGTAAAATACATAAAAATTATTACATTTGAAACTTAATATGATAAAAAGAAAATCCAGATTATTAGGCAATAAATTTTTACCCAGAGAAATTTGTGCTAGACAAATGTAATTGTTACATTGCTGTATTTAATTTTAACCCTAAATGTTTTTGTGCTGTCATTGGTTCTCTTTGAAATGAGAGTTTAATGGTTAATGAATGATACATTTATTTATCCTAACTATGGATGTATCTCAAAATCCACAGTAATACTGAGATAACTATTTGGATTATAACATAAATCTTGACTGTAAATCTCACTTGGATTATAACAGCAAAACAAAAACAGTACTTTTCCATTAGCCGGGCGCAAATGTCGCCAATTGTGAACCAAACGCGAGCCAAGTCGATGGGTGAAAATGTCGCCAATTGCGAGCCAAGTCGGTGGGCTCAAATGTCGCCAAAATTTGGCAGAATTCTACATTATTTGGCGATTTTTCGCTTGCGCCCGGCTAAAATGATGTTGCCAATTGCGAACCAAACACGAGCCAAGTCGCCGGGCGCAAATGTCGCCAAAATTTGGCGAAATTTACATTATTTGGCGATTTTTCGCTTGCGCCCTGCTAAAATGATGTTGCCAATTGCGAACCAAACATGAGCCAAGTCGGCGGGCGCAAATGTCGCCAAAATTTGGCGGAATTCTACATTATTTGGCGATTTTTTGCTTGCGTCTGGCTAACGGAAAAGTACCACAAAAACATATCATGGTGTCTCATTCAAGTTGAATAAATGAACAATAGTATACTGAAATATGACAATGTCTGAAAACCCGAAGGGAAAATTAACCCTAATTCTAAGAGTAGTATCTGCTGTCTCTATTAGCATCTGCTTTCATTCCAAAATAATCAAGCATGCCTGCAGACAGTGTCTTAACATTGTCTGCTTGGCTTTGCATACTTGGGCAAAGTGCTATCACCCCAGGGAGAGACATATTCTTCAGTGACACAGTCCGGATTATATTTCCCTTTATGTGATCCATTCATTCTCCATCCAGCTTGTGTGGCTCATTCTTATAGGTTTTTCTCTCTGAGCTGAACTATTTGCTCTGTATGTATGCATCACTGACACACATGAGTATTTTGTAGAAATATTAGTATAAAATCTAATTCTGAATATCTTAAAAGTTTCTTTACAATGCACAAAATGTATATGTATGCTTTAAAAACTGATTTTATAACTTTTAGAAACTAGTACTAGATAATGCAACATTTTCTATTAATACTTTTTCTTATATAATAGATATCGCATGTTCCATTTCAGTTATTAGAAATCCATCTATCCAGACTTAAAATAGCCATTAATTGAGAAAATTATCTTTCCAGTAATTTATTTTTGATACTTATCCTGTTCTTATTTTATGTTTCTTAAGGAACACAGGTTGCTTGTGACATTAGAAGAAGGAAGGAAAGAAAATAGTCTGGAGGAGCAGTCTCAGATCTCAGATGGAGTAAGATATGTTTGTGATAACTTACTTGGAAAATTATTTTGTTTTAAAGTACGGTACTTACGTATTAACGCCACCGAGGCTACAGATTGGCGGTAATGCGCCAATAAAGAGCAATCTTGTTTACAAAAACCGCCAAATTGGCGTTAATACGTAAGTACAAAAACCGCCAAATCTGTAGCTGCGGTGGCGTTGGCGGCACTTAAAAACCGCCAAATTGGCGTTAATAGGTAAGTACAAAAACCGCCAAATTGGCGTTAATACGTAAGTACAAAAACCGCCAAATCTGTAGCTTCGGTGGCGTTAATACGTAAGTACCTAAAGTACTTTTAAAATCTATGTGTTAACTTCTTGAATTACTTCATTTTATACCAATTAAATCAATTTTCTTATTTATTTCTTCACATTTTTATTACTGGGTTTTTACAAATGTTGTAAAATGAAGCCATTATAGTTTCACTCCCCTTACGATACTAATCTGTTGGTTTTCTAATAATCCTGTTAGTAATATTATGGGTTGTGGTGGCCTAGTGGTCAGGTCCCAGCATCAGGGGCTGGTGGGTTCCAGGTTTGAAACCTGGTTCCCCCTCCCACTGATGTAGTGCAGAAGTTTGGAGAGGGGAGGGGGTGCCAGCTTAGATGTCCTTCTCATCTGATTGTGGTTCAAAATTATAAGGTCTGTTCCAAAATAACCCTTGTGTTGTATGGTATTAATATAACTAAACTTAAAGTTAGGTATTATTATTCCCTTGTCCTATTGTATCATGATATGCCTGATGAATTGGTTTATTGCTAATGACAGAAAATAAGAATTGGTGTTGAAGAGAAGCACTTTGTTGTTTCTCCCCTAATGAAGAGGAAGTCTTGGATTTTGTTTACTTGTAATCTACTGTTTAAATCCACAGAAATTTAAAAATTACAGTAATTCAATTTAGTCTTTGCTGCAATTTATTTTTAAATCTGAATTGTAGATGTATTTTGAAAATTAAATGCATATAATATTCTCTGGTTAGAAATACAAATTAATCTGAAATGTGTTTATATATTTTCATAGTGTCTTTTACACACTGATAGAAATTATCAAATGAGAGTCGGATATAAGTTGACTATATTTGTGTTTTAGTTTGAAGAAATATTTATTCTTAAATGATTACTAATTTTTTTAATTAAAACATTACTTGTATATATTTAATTAAAAAAATTCTTTTTCAAGGATTAAAACCTTGACAATTTCTATTATGAATGATGTACTATTACTTATTCAGCTCATGGATTTTCCGTCTTTTTTAATTTTCTAATGATTTTACATTTAAAGCAAGGGTATAAAGAAAATCACTTATATAGTAAAATTGTGCTTGAAATATAAGTTTTGTTTTAATATTCGTAGTATATATGGCATAAGAATAAAACAGATTTATAACTTTGAAATTCAAAATCCTGTTTTGATTCATTATCTGTTGAAACTTCTTTTTTGAATTTATGTTTTTAATTCACATGAAAATATTTGTTCCAATATAATAAAAAAAAACCTCATTTATTACGCTTCTTTGATGGTACTTTTTTCTTAAATTTAGGTAAACGAAGTATGTTTTCAGTCTCTGAGTAGTTCTGATATTTTTCTGAGTCAGTCCACCCTGGCTAAGTCAGAAGTAGACCGCCATCAAGGCAAATCAAACAATCTGGAGGCACTTGTAAAGGTAATAAATTTAATTGTTGTCATGGAATTTGCAAAAACTAATAGTATGAACCTCAAAAATTAAAAAGTCATTTGTAATGAAAATGAGAGTATACATAAGCAAAAGAATTATGGTTTGTGATTTTTCGTGTATTGGATCATAAAAGTGAATCAAAAGCATGGTGGTTTTACTTGATTTGATACATTATGATCTACCTCGGTGCTTCTTAAAATGTTTTCTCTTGCAACCACCTTTTGGCTACATAAACATTCTGTCTCCCCATCTATGATAAAAAAAAATTAGTTGAAACAATCGCTTTCACTGTTTCCATGATCCTGTGGCGAATCCAGGATTCGGGTCTGGGGGGACTGAGGTTATGAGATTTTTTTATCATAGTGACGAATGACAAACATCATGGCTTATGTAAACCAAAACACTTTAACTTTAGAGACTTTCCTCACCTGACAATAAAAATCATAAAGAAAACTACAATACTTTGGATAATTTAATAAAAACACAATGAAATAACTATCCAAAAATTGTTTTCGACCGCATCAACGCTCCAAGTACAAGTGGAATGACTAGAAAAGTAGGAAAATTTTCAAGCTAGAAAGCAATGCTGTCACGATTTTATTATTTTTTTAAAATGAAAATTAAGAACAAATAGTTGTAGTGATTTTAAATAAAATTTTAGTTTAGCTCTGGGGGGGGGGGCTGTAACCTGATAGCCCCCCCTCCCGGATTCGCCACTGCCATGATCCCAAAACACAAATAAGTCTCTCATATGGGGTCATTTCCCATGGTAAAATAAAATCACATTTTTATATATAAAGCCACTTAGAATTGTGAAAAAATTTCTATCAATGGTACATTAAATTAAGGTACCATTTTGAAGCTACACTATGTATGTTTGTTTACTAATGTTTGAACCAGACTACTTAATTTGGACGATAAGTGGAAGATGTTTAAAACATTTTTTGAAAAACAAATATCTAGCGTCTGAGTAAATTCAATAAGTAAGTTCTGTTATATGGAGAAAATTTCTATTATTTTGAAGGATTTTCTAGATGATTATCTTTTCTAATGGTTACTTGAACTTTCAAGTATTTCTGAATATGTTATGCTATGCTATTATCATTTTTTATGTGTTTTAAATTACTTTGCAATAAAATGTTATTGTTCTCATAATATGCTAGAAATAGTTTAGAAACTTATAGGAAAGTGTGGAATTTTCATGGTGGAGTAGATCAAAAAGTATGATTAAATCAATAATTATTTAACCAAATTTTATTATTGTACTAATAACTTAGATAATTCATAGACCTGTGATGTTAATTTTTTTCATTAAATATAAAATTAATCATCCATCTGATTTTGTCATTCCAATAAAAAAGCATAAAGAAATAAAAGGAACAAGATTTTATCTATTTTAATTACTAGGTTGGACGACCATGAGCTTCTGTGCCTTGATATTAGATTTCATAAAAATTGCAACAAAGAAACTCCGGTTCTTGCGTATTAACGCCACCGCAGTTACAGATTGGCGGTAATGCGCCAATAAAGAGAATGGCGGCACTTAAAAACCTCCAAATCTGTAGCTGCGTTGGTGTTAATATGTAAGTACAAAAACCACCAAATTGGCGGCACTTAAAAACTGCCAAATCTGTAGCTGCATTGGCGTTAATACGCAAGTACAAAAACCGCCAAATCTGTAGTTGTGGTGGCGTTAATACATAAGTACTGAAACTCCTCCCAAACTAGTCAACATGGTGACTGCAGAGAAAAAAACCCTGTTGCTTGCTTTTCATTTTTTTCTTGAAAATTTCTACTTTAAGTCTTATTCCTTTGGTCTGCTTTAATAAATACTGAAAAGCACCTGTTATGTTGCTAATTATTTTAATTTTCATTGAGATTCAGTCTAGAAATGCTTATTAATCTTTAATATTAATTTATATAGCATATGCGAGAAGCCGCTGATAGGCGGAAGGAGTTAGAGAAACAACATGCTGATGCCGTTGCTGAACTACAGAGAAAGCAAGAAGAACACCGTCATCATCATTACATTAGCAAAGCAGAAAAACAAGCTGCTCAGGAAGCAATACAAAACCTTGAGGTATTCAGATAACACTTTCTTTCATTTTATAGTCTTTTTTTTTAATTACTTTTCATTTGACATGAACCCTCAAGTTTATATTAACATAGGGCTTATAAGATCTCTTACTTTTTTAATGGGCATTATTCTACGATTTTAGATCATTGGAAATTGCCCCTCTGTCTCTTTATTTTTAGATAGTATGTACTTTTAACTTATGCATTTAAATTTGATGTGTCATAGTCAATATGCAAACATGCATTTTATAATAATTTACAAGGTGTAAATGTGCAATTGTGTAAAATCTTGATATCTTGAAGACTAAAATATTGGGAAAGTTATTTTGTGTTTATAAAAAATAAAGACTGTTTCTCATTTGCATTGCAGTGAAATTGCATTTTTACACATTCTGTTTTTATAAATCCTGATTCTTATAAACTACTAGCTGATATGCCTGGCATTGCTCAGGATAAAAATATTTTCAAATCCAAGTACTTATAACACTTTCAATTTACTAAAAGTGTTTTTCGCGGAAGCATCTTGTGTTGATTTTAGTTAATCAACTGATCCTTTGGACCAGCAATGAAACACCCTTCTTCTTTTTTTTTTTTATCTCTCCTTAGTTTTTGAACCACTTGGCAAGAATCTCATAGGCCTTCGTACTCCATCTCTCCCTCCCCATCATTGCTACGGCAACAGCAGAAACTCTTTCATATCGTTTAATTTTTGTCATTATCCGAACTACAATTCTCTTCTCTTTAGTGTTTTTGTCACTGACTGGAAAAAACCACATAGTGTTCTTTCTTTTTCTTCTTGGGCCCTCTCTCTCCGGTAGGAAGTGGGTTCAACAATCTTGAAGGATTTTAAACACTCATTATGATAATTAAAAATTTGAAAAACTGAATGAAGCATCGTGGAAAGAGAGTAATTAACATCATTGTATTGTGGCACAAACATATTGAAAGAGGTATATGCTATGAAATAAAAGCTAAATAAAATTTCTGCCTTTCTGTTAGCATTCAAAGGAAACAAAATTTTTATCATAATTTTCACAATAGCAGAAGTACTGGAATGAAGGATTTGATAAAAATGATCAATGGTTTGAGTTTAATTACAATAGCGTTGTTACAAATTGTGTATTGCGTTGTGAAAGCGTTGTTACAAATTGTGTATGAAATAAATTTGAAATGTTCATTAAATTAAGAAAAAGAATGCATAACATTTCATTTGAAATCATTAAAAAAATGATTTTCTGCTCTTTAAGATGGTATGTAAATAATCTACGTGAAATATATTTTTCTGAAATTATTGGCGAATAATGATGGTCATGTAAAACTAAGCCTAGCGATTAATGATATTTCCTTTTATGTTTTGATTATAAATTGCTTTTATGGGCCTTACATGTTTGTAAAAATGCGAGTTTAAGTATGCTTGTACTTATTTTTATGATGGGTGATTGAATTAGGATGAAGAAAATTTCTCTTTGATTAAAATTTACCTAGAGTCTCCCCTCTGTATACTATAGAAATTGTATACAATTGAATCTTTTCATTTTTAGTCCAAAGTTCGTGAACTTCAGAAAAAGTGTGAACTGCAGAATGTCCTGCATGAGGAACTTGCTCTTGAAATGGCATCTTTGCGCCGATCCCAAACCAAACATGCATGGCGTTCCCATAGGTCACACTCAGCTGACGTATGTTGATTGATCCAATTTTGTCTCCCTGTGTAAATTTACTTAAATTGTGCCTCTTAAATTGTATTTACTAACCTTTTACCAGGAGTTTTGTGTTTAATTTTATTTTTACAAATTGGCAACTAGTAGTTGTCATTTTTTATTTTTATAAAATAAAAAATGTGTATCTATCATAACTATGTCTGAAAAAAGGGTGAATTTTTTAATTTCTCATACATAAAGTATACAAAAAGAAGGTATTTTAATCGTCAAAAATTCAACCTTGAGATTTTACAGAATTTCCACATTTTGGATCTCCCATAGAACAAAAAGAGCATTTCTGGACTAGCCATTCTTCAAAAAGTAAGATAATGCTTAAATGATTAACAAGCATTCTCAGCAATTCCTGCAGCTAAATAGTCATGTTGGAATTAGATTATCGTCTCTTCTTGATGTTCCTATATTCGTATTTATTTTAACAGTCAATTTCCATAATAATTGTATCAGTTTAAATAATTACCTATGCTTGTATAAAAATTGTGTCAAGTTTGAATAATTGCCAATGCTGGAATGTTGACAAGGCTTGCCAAATTGATTTGTAATGAGAAATATGTTGAGCTCAGAGATTTAGTCTGAAGTCCTGTTGGAAAGATCGACAGTAGCAATATATCAAAAGAAAGGGACTGATTTTCATTCATATTGAAAAGTTTTCCCAGTGGCGGATCATTCATTAGAAGTATAGAGTTGCAGGACCCTCTGAAATTATTTTAAAAGGTTCTTTCTTCATTTTTAATTATATTAGGTTATTTTTCTGCATTGAGAGCTCAATGAAAGATCAAAATGAAAATTAAAACAAAGAAAGAAAACAGAAAATGACTCAATAAGGTAGAAGGTACACAAGTTTGGGCATCTATCTGAACAGCTCTCAAAATCATCAAAATTCACTCATGGCAAATTAGCTAAACAATACTTTGAAAGTAGAAAACTGGAGTTTCCTCCCATTGAGTTAGATGGTGTCTCAGCTGCTCTGGCTGCAGCCCAGGTTTGGTGTTTGGCCAATTATGTGATGTTTTTTCTCCTCCCAACCCAAGGTTTGCCCTTGCTCTTTTGATTAGTTTTTCTTCACTTTTTTTTTGTTCGCTATTAATTGGTTCCGATTTCAGTTCACATTGCCTTGATGCAAATTCGTTTGCTTTAATACACTTTTGTTTTCTTTTATTAGAAGTCACTCATTTAAAAAAGATGAGTCAATAATTTCTTAAAATGCAGTTGATTACAATTAAAAAATTTGGGTTGTTAAAAGATAAAGTAGTTTTCTAAAACTTGTATTTTAATTGTATTCTCTTGAGAAATACTTTTTATAGCACTGCTCAGTAGCAAATCCAGGGGGAGCTATTGGGCTGCAGCCGCCCCCCCCCCCCAGGGGTGGGGCGGAGTTCGTGATTTTATTTAAAATCACTCCAGCTGTTTTTTTTTTTAATCTCCCTTTAAAAAAAGTGAAAACATTTCTTCCTGTTTTTCGATAGGCTCGAAAGTTTTCCCACTTTTGTAGTCATTCCACTCGTATTTGCAGCGTTGACACAGTCAAAAACATGTTTTTGCTAGTTATTTCATGGTGTTTTTTGTTAAATTATCGAATGTATTGTAGTGTTCTTACCGATTCTTACTGTCAGGTGAGTAAAGTCTGTGAAGTTTATGTGTTTTGGTTACATAAGCCATAAGATTTGACATTCGTCACGATGATACAAAACTTGTTATAGTTCGGCCCCCCCCCCCCCGACCCAAATCCTGGATTTGCCACTGGCACTGCTTGCTTCTGAGCTGGTGAACTACTGTTGTGTTTTTCTATCATTAAGTAAATTATCTCATGAAACTCCAACTTTTAATATTCAGATTATGTAATTCACATGATATTTGTATTTCATATCCTATTTTCTATAATGAAGAAATTTTTTTTGTGTGATTTTTTATGCATGTGTATGATTGGTGCATTTCCCATTCAGACGTGAATTTGCTATTGTTGCAGATACCTGGTGAAACACCTTCATCCAAGCTAGATCAAGAAATGGACTTGTACCTAGTAGGCAGTGACACAATATTTAGTTCAAATAGGAGTCATTCTGTTTCTTCCTCTTTACCAGTATTAGAAACTTCAATTTCTAGGAGTTTAAATGTTCCCTTTGAATCTTTTAATTCTGTTTCAATTACTAGTCCAGGTGAGAAGATTTGTTTTTATATGTTTTCTCAAAGAAGAAATTATATTTCTTTATAATTTATGTATTAAAAAGGTAAGCATATGGTTGTATACCATTTACCTTGCTAGTGTCTTTTCATGTGATACAAAACAAATGTGTATTTTTGATATTCCAGAGGAATAAGCAGCAAACTTTATTTTATACCAGTAATATATTGCTTGGGATAAAACTACCATGTTTATTATTTTTAATGTAAAAAGTACTTTTATATAAAATGTTATAATGTACAAAATCATTTTATTGTCTGAAATGTTTTTAATTAAAATGAGAATATCAATTGAACCAAACAATTTTTAAAAATTGTTGGAAGCTAATTTTTTCCATAAGCTGTTAATATTGTTTAGGCTTTTAGATTTGTCAGCAGAAGAGCTTGAACTGCACTTGTGCAATGGAAAGATATTTTTTAATTAATAAAAAAATTAACTATTTAATTGTCATGAAATCTTCAACAAAACCTTCCTCATTCTTTATAGAGTTTGAAAGCAAAAGTAGTTCAGTCAGTAGTTTAAATTTCCATCGCGTACACAAAATTTGGCATTTCAGTTATTTATATACATTTAGTGAAACAAGACATAACATCACAGACTTAAAATACTAGAAAACAATGCAAGGAAAACAAAGGAGCATTATCCTAGAATATTTTCTCAAAAATTTAAATTTCAGAATTAATTATCTGAGTCTAAGAAATTTTGGTTTGTTTGCTCATTAGTGACTCAGTAAGTCATTCAAAAGATTCACTTAGAAATCTAAAGAAAAAATAAATAATATGTAATGAATCTAACTGTGTATCTACTCAATATAAGAAAGTTTATTTATTAGAATTATTACACAAAGTATAAAATTATTCATTCATATTTATAGCTGAAATGGTATGGTAACAAATATAATCAATAATCATGTATACAAAGAAATTTTTGAAATGTAATAGTTCAAAATATTTTCCCTTTGCATGTGTAATATTAATTTGTTTCTTTTTTCTTTATATTTTCTTTAATTTAAAATGCATTTATTTAAATGTACAAGTTACATTCCTTATATCTGAACAATGTGTTTACATATATATATTTACTTATTTCCCTTTTCACATGTATTGAAACTTATGAATAAATTACTTTTTATAGGTACAAATATGATCTCTCCTGGCACAACGTTATCGTCATCTTCACCTGTTTCATCTAATATACTAAATTCAACTTCATATGAAATCGACAAAATCATAGCACGCATTGAACATGACAATAGAGTTTTAGCAGAACTAGAAAGATCTCGTGCCACAGTTGGTATGTTTAATTTTTTAACATTTCACAGAAAATTAAGGGTGTTCCTACTGCTTTTGTGAATAACTAGGAAAATTACATTTTTTCTATATTAACACTATTTCTACGAAGATTTTGTGAACACCTATTTTAGACAAAAGGTGTCCTTTTGGTAACTTTGGTTTGGTAAAATAACTGTGGAAACAGTGGGGTTGTCAATTTATCATTTAAATATTTGTAAGTTGAGCAATTTATTGATATAATGCTGTGTGCTTCATAATCGCTCTTGATTTCATGGTCACTGTCAAAAAAAAAAAAAAATCATCACTTTCAGATAATGAGGCTTCATTAAATCTCAGAGGACTCTTCATTTAAGTTATTTATTGCTTCCAATATCTAAATTTTTGAAATTCTGTACATTCTTAAAATTAGTAATAAATTTGAATAAATAAACTAAAAAATAAAAATAATCACCAGTACTATAAACACTTTACATACCTTTCATATGTATTACCTGCAAATTTCGTCAATTTGTAGGGTTTTTTAACTAAGAAGATCTAGAGAAAAATTATATGACTAAATTAATTTTACTGTGAATATGCAAAAAATCGAAAAATTAACTGTGGAAAAATGATTAAACTTAGAGAATAATTTCAAGTTAAAATTTTAAAAGGTGTAAGAGATACCTTCAGTTGAAATAGTGTTAAGAAATAAGATAAGATGCAAAGGCAAGTGAAAAATTGTCCAGTCTTTTTGAACAGTAGGCAAACAAAACTAGGGGCTGAATAAGGACATCATCCTCAACATAGTCTATTGCCTTTGCAATGCATATAATCCTCAAGCTTATGTATCCTCTGAGAGAAAAAGTTTTGGGATAAGGAGCCGACCTTTGATGTATCACATCTTGGATCTATAAAGGCGAAAATCAGATGGAGCAAGATGTGGGCTGTAGTTGTAGTAGTTTGAAGTTGTTCCTGGACTTCAGCAACCATATGGCTCATAAGTGTTGTAATTGGCCGACTCATGGTACTAATTGTTCCTCATTGGTGCACATTGCTAGGGGTTTGGCCATGCCAGCTGTATGTAAACATGCTTAGCAGCCAATCTTCTCATTTAAACAATTTTTCTGACTAAAGAGTAGATAATTTTTTTACTTGCTTACATAATTAATTTTAGATTTCATTTAATGCTCGAAGAAATTTTCTCTCTGTATTAGTAAATTCAAAAAGAAAATGTTTAATATTTCAAAAATATTTTAACAGATTTCAGATCGCCTAGAAATCTTGTGTTTAACATAATACAACTAAAATGTGTGTTTGAAACAATATTATATATCAGTTGATATCATTATGTGATGCTTATTATTTTATTAAACCAAATGAAGTATACATTTACTGTGAATTTTGCATTCATGTAACTGTTCGTTGAAATAACTTATTTCTTCTTACTAAAGATTTCTTTAGTAACTCTTGTGATTACGAGAAAAAATTATGACAGTTTATTAGTTTATTCATTCATATAAAGGGTTAAAATATTGTTCTCCAGAAGATTTTATTTAATAAAAACTGTTAAACCTGTTTTGATTAAAACATATATTTTCAGGTTCACCTGTAACATCCCATAATGTGGAACGATTAACAGCACAATTTGAAGACCAAAAACAAGAAGAAATTACTCATAGGCATAATATGAGTGAGTAAATTTTACTTACATAAATCATGAATACATTTTTTAGAATCTTCCTTTTTTTTTTTTAAATAGATGAAATAAGCAAAGTTCAAAATAGTATACAAAATTAGTGCATTAATTTTATTGAATGAAATTCAATTTCTATTGGAAATAAATTTTCTGAGCTGTGTTTTTTTTTAATGAGGGTGACATATAGCTAAACATTACTAATACAAACATTTACATAATTAATTTATATTTGAGCACTTTTTGTTAAATATATTTTCAAATAGAGGAGAAATAACATTGTTAAACTTCATGATTTGAATGACAGTGTTCATATTTACAAAAAAATTAATGTGTATATGAATTATTATATAATTTATTAATTTATCTTATGTATTCAACTTTGCACTGGAATTGCTTCAGTTTATATTTTTGGGGTTTAACTTCAAAGATTCCTTTAATTTAGGTCCTTGAAACACAAAGAAAACCCTTTCCTAATTCTTGCATAATTTTTATTTTATATTTCTTCCCAGCATCTGCATTCAGTATTTATATTAAACTAAATACAATTCTAAGGGATTTATTTATATTTTAATATTTAGTGGATTGCCATTTGAAGTTGAACATTTAGTGCATCAATTTTTAATTTATACCATTTGATAATATACAATTCATATGGTTACTGGTACTGCAAAATCGTTTTCTTTTTTAGTAGGTGAAAAATATTTATTACATTGCAAAATAATTTTTCATCAAAGACAATATTGTTTACATAAATCTTTATAGTATTAAATAAAAGTACAATTTTTGTAAAGAATAATAACCTTCGCCTTTACTTATCTTTTAATTTAAAATTGCATCCATTAAATATAAACATCTTTGTTTCAGTTTTAAATTGAACATTAAATTAAATTATATCTTGTTACAAACCACTTCCTATTTAATAGACAATGCAAAAGAATGATATATTAAGCCAATTATATTTTTCCTTTTCATATTCATTCTGCATTTCAAGCAAAAATACTTTTTTATTTTAAATATTAAATGTAAAAAAAGAAATAACTAAAATGCATTTCTTCTTAAATAACCATGTTATTACTATTATCATTTTTATAATATAAGGGAAACATTTTTCTTTACCTGAGGGTAATTTTTGATCTCATTGTCTTTAGAAAATTGTTTACACTTTTAAAATTTTAATTGATTTCTTTAAATTGCTTTCAAGATAAGTTTTAAATGAAAAACTAAATGGGATATTTGGATTTTTTGAGACAAATAGTAGCTAAATAAGTCAATTTGAATGTATAAAATTTATTATCCTTTCACAAAGGGGGAAAAAGAATATTTTTTAATTTACAAAGTTACAAGAAAGTCACTTAAAAAAGAATAGAATCCAATGAAATCTGTTTCTTAACATTATTTATTTTTAAACAACCTTAAAAAAGTCGAGATCAAACTGACTTTGTATCTTAACTCTTTTGCCTTTATTTATACAATATATTCTCCTTATAAGTGTAACTGTTTGGACAGAATCATCTTTTTCCTCACCTGCTATTGACCAATTATTAATTGAGTCTGAGAGGAATAAACAAATGTATTGGCAACTCAACAAAGCTAGATTTCCCAAACGTAAGTATTTGTAGCGTCGCTCGCAGGCCACCAGTGGCACTTTTGTTAAGATCTAACTAGTGGCAGTAGTGCATTGCTACTTTTATGTTGAGCTTTTATTTCTACAATTTTTTTTGTTTTGCAGGTCCAATTTTTGATTATTTAAAATATGTTCTAACAGATTCTATCAATCCTTTTCTTTAAATTAATTTTATAAGGGATATGAATGCATTCAGATATATTAAGAGTACAAATACTAAGAAATAAAAACTGTAAAACGAAATTTATTTCTGTAAAAACAATATAATTTCACTATTTCTTTTTTAAAAGCAACTTTTATTTAAAAACTGAGAATATATAAATTTAAATTTCTATAGTTTGATATTTTTAATTTAAAAGTGATTGATTAAAAGCATAGTTGGCCTTATCAAACCTCCTGCCTTTAAATTCTTATAGTACTCTGGTAAATGTTATATTTTCTGCATCATTAGAGAAATTAACCAAAAAATATAGGATTTTCATAAATCCATTTCATTTTTAACTATCTGCATATTGTAAAATATTCTTTGAAATACAGCCATTATTTAATGCATATTTTGGTAATATGAAATTTTAGCATGATTTGTATTAGCTTTAGCAAACAGTTTTGTCAGTATTATAGGACTCGTGTGTTGATGTTTGGTTTATTGCATGTATGCTCAAGCAAATTATGCAAGAGTATTATACTTTGCATTTATTTCATATCGCAAAACAAAACATTTCAATCTTGCTAAATAACTATCTGCCTTAGTTCCTTATATTATTTTTGATATCTCTATTTTTGTATTACATGAATTTATCAAGTGGCTTTTACTTTTGTGTTCAATATGCAGTTGATGAAATAAAATTTTTGAAATGGTTTGTTTTAAGTAATTAAATTTTTTGAAGTGAAATAGACTGGAACTTTTTATGTTTTACCTTCTTTTGGATTATATGTTTGTAATATTAGATGAAGCACTACTACTCGAAGCATATGATACTAAGCAAGATCTTTTAGATGAAGATTAAAAATGTGTAACAGAAAACTTTGCAAATTATGTCTGTAGGTTGTACAAGGTAGATGTACATTGTTCAATTTGTTATTCAAGTACCTTCTTCTTGTTTAATATATGTGAATGTACCCTGATTCAAATTACCTGTTTTTTACATACATCACCATGATCCATGTGAATTATTCACAAAATTTTTTGTTGCTATCACTTTTCTACAAACTCTTAAATTATTAAAAAAAATTTAGATTTGAAATGGTTTGAGAGAAAATAGCAGGGATGAGATTCTTCCGCTTTTTGGTGGATTTCCGCTTTTTTGTTATTTTGGAGAAATTTCGCTTTTTTTTTTTCCTCCCCCGCCGCAAAAATTTGCTTTTTCTTCCGAAAATTCCACTTTTCCACAAAGAAAAGAAACCTTTCTATCTACCATTTTTGAAAGAAAATTCTGGTAATGGTTAATAATAGTTAAATATTCTTTTTCTTATACGTACTTAATTCTAAATAATTAAGATATTAATTATTATAGTGCAATATTTTCATCATGTTGCATGTTCTGATGTTTTACTTCTTAAAACATCCTTCGCGTATAAATAATGGTACAAATTTTTTGCTCACATATGATTTCAGTCTTTTTGCCTTTTTGCCAATCTCATCCCTGAAATAGTTAAGTTGACATAACATTAGAAAGAAAATTTCCTTACAATCAAGCTAGTGAAGAGCCAACATATTTATGTGACCATATTTTATTGTATAGGGGGAAGCAAAAGCTGTCTACATGCCTAAAATTGTATATATATATGATTTACAGTTAAATAGTTAACACTGAATTTGTAATTTAGAAGTAAAGATTAAAAATCAACAATAAAAAAAGGGGTAAGCTGCATACCTTTGAAATTAATTTATTAGAAAATGAAAGGAAAAAAATTATTCTAAGGGTATGCAGGTGAAAACTTTTCATCAACTTTTAATCCCTCTACACTTCAAATTAATTTATGATTTATAACTGAAATCCTTTTATACAATCAACCATAATACATTGTAAAATATATCGTAAAGGCAACCAACTGTTTGAAAAAAACATTTTTGTTAGCTTTATTCTATTGTTGGAAATCTACATATGTCTGTTTTACTCCATTGCTGCCAGCAGAATATTGAAATGACACTTCAATGAACCACCATATCTGATGAAGTAAAAATCAAAATTTATGCTCTAAAATATTTTACCTGGAATATTACTGCAATATGGCTCATATTTTTCGATTACTTTGAAGAATTTCATTTTTATATTTAGCTGCATAGGATTAAATACATATAAAGATGTTATTTAATAGAGTGAAAATAGATCAATTCATCTATTCAAAGGAATAAGTGTATTTAGTTAAATACTTTCAGTTTGGTTTTTGTTAATGGAACATTATTGTATTTGTCAAATGATTGTTAAATTGAAATATATGTCATCAATTCAATCATCATCAAAATTTCAGAACAAATTTTTTTGCAGCACTGTTCCATCTGAAAAAGTGTATCATTATTTTGATAACAATAGTATTTGTATTATGGCCAGTATTTATTTTAAATTAGAATTTATACCTTGAAAATATTCCAATTGTGTAATTCTCATTACTATTTATTAACCAGGTTAATTCTTACAGAATCATCTCTAACCATGAAAGAGCTTGATGTACTTATGGCAAAACTAGAGCAAGACAATAAAATACTGGCAGAACTAGATAGGAAAAGAGCAAATATTTGTGAGTATTTTTAGTTAGATGCAAATTGCAAAAGTTAATCAAAAGCAATAAATTGTTAGGAAATGTTCATAGGTTGTAATTGTATCTTATGGACTGATTAAACCTACGTAGACTTCTATCAATGTTGTAAATTCCAAAGAGATAAAAAAAAAAAATGTTGGTTATATTGGGAAACATGATTGTTTCAAAAATAATTTGAATCTTGTCATAATTCATAAATTGTGTCAAATGAATGTTTATCAGTCTCCCCCCAAAAAATTACAACAGAATTTGATCACATTTACAGTATTGTTTCAATTCTACATATATATATAGTTTTTACTCATTGATTATCAATAGGAAATTTGTATTTTCATTTCATTATTTACAAAGACTTGTCTTAAGATCTCAAAAATTACGAGATCCTAATGGATCAATGAATTAATTAGGGAAATATTAACATGATGAAGAAAAATATGCAAATAGTTTCTTGCCATTTAATATTTTTAGTGGTATAATTTAAAAAGCAATTATAATAATAGTTAATTTATTCTAAGCCATATAATAATATTCTTGGCAAACAAACTTATTCTACAGTGTACATCCAGGTTTATAGTTCACCTTTTGATATATTTTAGTTGAGATATTATTGGTATTGCATTTTTTAAAATTTCAATGGCACAGATGAATGATAATATGAAGCCTATCAAATAAATCATCCTAATAATCAGATTATCATATTTTGTGTTCACACATTGGTCATTCTTAAAATCCATGAATTTAAACCAGTTTCTACAATTTCCTTTAGAGAGGGAACATTCATCATATACCTCTACAAGCATATGATGAATTTTATGTACAATTATCATGAAAATAAAATGCAGTGAAACTTACTTGAAATGCTGCTTTTTTTTAATACAAAATTGCCAATTTTTAATTGAGTAAAGGAAGGAGGGGATTTGCACTTCAACCAAATGCCATATAATAAATTTTAAATAGTCCTTTTATGCAACTAATGTTAATATAAATTATTTCTGAGTTATAGAACTAATTCCACTTGCAAATAGTATGGCTTTCATAAGTAGTTAACATGTTAAAAAACATTTTGCATTAAAGCAATTGTGAATAAGAAACTAGTATCAGAAATGAAAATCAATAAAAATACTCTAATGGAAAATCAGTGGAGTGTGCATTCAACTGAAACAAGTGAAGCAGCTCTTCAGTACGCAGTACATTTTTTCAAATATAGTCTGGTTGTGCGTTTCAATTTCTTTCCTTTTGAAACTTTCAGATGAAACACAATTTTGTCTCAATGCACAACCCCCCCCCTTATTGTGTGAAATAAACAACAAGGAGATAGGGAAAGAGTAATGCAGCAGAACAGGTAACACAGTGAATTGTGCTTCCTTCAGTATTTCTGCCTTTTCAGCCAATTGAGGGGTGTGATGTAAAAAATATGTGTTAGAAAGTGACAAATGAACAGTGTTTCATCTCGTCAGCTTGCCACCGTTCATGCCGTGTGTTGCAGCTTAAGTAATACTCTTTTCCCAAATCATGTGACATTTGTACAACATGATATGAAACTTATAAATATGTATTTGTGAAGCCTGTATGGGTAATATTGTGCTCATTAAGTGTATCAAAAATTCAGTTGTTTCAACAAGTTTTAGGACTGCTGCATGCAATTGTTTAAAATGCTGATTTGTGAAACAGTACTTTTTTTCTTTGCAGCAACAAGAAGACCCATCTCAACCTCACCACCTGGTAGCAGAAGCAGTACACCATTAACAGGAACAGCTTCACTCACTGGTGTGCCTATTGGAAACATACATCATAGCCAATACAGTTCAAATTTACCTTCTCTACCCCCGAGTACTCCATATGGCTCCACTCCCGGGGTACCCACCATCAAATCAGAAGATATGTATGATGAAACTGACTTTATAGATTTACCTCACAGGGGGCGCTGCAAAGTTTACATTGCTCGGTATAGTTACGATCCAATAAAACAAAGCCCTAATGAAAATCCAGAGGCAGAGATGAAATTAATGGCTGGTGATTATGTATTGATTTTTGGTGATATGGATGAGGTAATTTTAAAATGTTTTCATCAAATTTTAACGATTTTTAATTTAGTTTAGCAGTTCCTAGTGTTGGTTACATTTCTGAGCAAACATTTATTGTGCAAGATTCTAAAAATACTGGAAAAAAAAAACTGTCTCTACCTGACGCAAGTACAAGGTAGAAGTTAATTTTATATTAAACACTGTGAGCTATAAAACATCTTCGTGTGTAATTTTTGTCAATTCATTTATTTATTATTTAACTATAATTTGATTAAAGTAGATTTATATAGTTTATTTTCAGGTTGAAAAGATAATGCATAATATTAGATTCAGTTTATAGTGACAGTGATTTTATTTTCTATTACTATTTACAAATGTTACAAGTGGCTATAGTAATTAAAATATGGTATAAAATTTTTAATATCAACAGTTAGTTTATCATTTGTTTGGGTTTGAGATGTATGCTTCCTATTGAGCTGCTTGTGTCATTTGTAAAAATTATATCTATAATTTTATTTCTCCAATCACTGACTAATGCAGATACTTTGAAATGAACAAAGCAAATTTCAAAAAATTCATATGATCTGCTTCTGTCTTGTTACCCTATGTCATCTAACAGCTGAATTTTAGCTTCCATGTTCCTTTAAGTGTACTTTAAAATAAGACTAATTCTCCTTTCGGTCTTGTCTGGATCGCAACTCTTGTTGCAGTCTTTCCTGTCCAGCTTCCATGTCTGTTCTAATCCGGCTTGTGCACCCCTCATCTCTTCCTGTCAGCCTTCGTCTGTGCCATCATGGCAAACAGTTTTTCAAATTGTTTATCCATAGATCTGGTCAAAGGTCCGGTCTCTGGCATTCACAGGAAAATCAAAATATCCCACTTCTGACACCAAATGTGACGAAATTGTCTTGTGGGTGTAGGTGAATGCAATCCAATAAGCAGGATTAAAAAAAATAAAACTCTTTATTTTACAAATATTCTAGGAAAAGAAACATAGCACAAGTATTAAAACAGCACTCGTAAAAATTCACAACAGAGATTACCAATAAATCTCAACTCAGCGCTCAAAGGTTTCTTATCAGTTCACCAGCTTGCTTGCTGATCAAATTCCAACTCTTGTTCTTCTTCTTTGTTTGAGAGCTTGCTTTTATACTTTTTCAACAGGAAGTGACTTCATTATGTAGGAAGCGATGTAATCTCCAGAAAGTTCATGAAGCCGGTAGAAATAGGTTGAAAGTTCGAGGTCCTTCTAGAAAATTCCTTTTGTCGCCAAGATTAGCATCTCAGGGAAACAACTTTAACCCTTTATAGGACATAACTCCGGGGCATCTCGAAATAAATTTTTGGGGGGTTATATTATGTTAAACTGATGTTGTAAATACAAAAACATCACACGTTTGCTGATTTAACAAATAATTTATGAAATAGGGGGTGGTAAATATACTTACCAGAGATCATTCAGGGGAAACTGAAAGTGGTAAGCATACTTACCACTGAGCATTAAGGGTAAAAATATCTTAGAATGTTCACTGGTAAGTATATTTACCACTTAATTTAGGTAATTTAAAACATCTTTCTGTAAACTTGTCAGTAAAAACCCATGTAATTTATTCGAATTGAAATTAAATAATTAATTAAATTAAATTTTGAAGTTCATTTTGTATCTGATGGGACGGCTAGGAGGAGCGCTACATTGCATAAAAATAAAACTGTTGCAACCTAACACAATTTTACTAATAATATCTTAACCACATTTTGTGCTGATAAAGAAACTAAAACCTCATAAACTAGGGAATTTAAATAATGAACACACCAAAATTTAAATCAAAATATGCATAAGATCATTAACAGGAAGATCTCGAATTTATAGAAACTCCTCCTGCATCAACAGTTTTTGTTGAATTTTAAAAATGAAAGTTGAATTTAAATTAAATAAATTCAGTAACAAATACTGTTATTTAAATATAAGAATGTGTTAGATATAAAGAACAAAATACGACTTCGTTTTACTTCTGAAAAATTTCCGTGAGTTGAAATTTAATGACATATGCTGTAACATGATTTCCTTATGAAAACACTCGAGCCGTGAACGGGCATTGGTAAGCATACTTACCACTTTTGAATTTAATTACGATTAAACTATAAAATTAATGTTTATCTAGGTTATTATTTCAGCTTAATGGAATGTTAAGCATCCAATTAAACTATTTATCATTTTGCAATAATGTTTCGAGACATGAGAAAAAATCTTTCGTAGGTGGTAACTATTTATACCAGAGAACTATAAAGGGTTAAAGCTTTGTAACAATATGCTGCTATCTCACTCATTGCTGCCTAACTCAGTAACATGGAAATAAACTGTTGCCATAAATTTTATGCTTCAGTTTGATTTTTATCCCAGGTTTTATGAATTGGACCCCTCACTCCAGAAGTTAACTTTAACAAAATGGTTCAGTATTTTAGAGTTAAAGAACATATATCCATACTTAACATCTTGGTTAAATTTATAATTGCAAATACTATGACTTTTAAGAATAAAATATTGAATTATAGTACTTTTGAAATTCTGATGTTCATGTCTGATTAGGATGGATTTTTCAATGGAGAACTCTTAGATGGTAGGAAAGGGCTGGTGCCATCTAATTTTGTGGAAAAATTAACAGGTATGACTACATTTCTTTTCCTAAATTTATAAATGTAAAATTTGAGCATTTAAACATTTTGTAATTTCTTTATTTTATTTAATATTTAGGAGAAGATTTATATGAGTTCCAGTCCCAAGTTTTATATGGGACAAGGGATTCTGATGATGGTACATCAAGTTTGATACTTCATGATGGAGATCTAGCTGGGGATGATCCCAATTTATTTTGTCGTCTTGAATCCAAAATAACAACGGGTAAGAATAATTTATTTGGGGAACAACTTTCATATCACAAAAAAATTTCCTGTTTTTGAAAATTTTGAAATATTCTTGGACCATTTCTTTATTTTATACTTTGATATAAAGTGAAATATCAAAATATTTGAACGGCCGCAAAGAAAAATCAATATTGACTTTTTCAAAATTTTGAGAATTTCAATTTTAAAATGTAATAATTTGTAAAATAACTTTGGGCAAGGATTTGAATTTTAAAAAATTAATTTTTTTCTGTCAAACCAAGGTCTTTGAGTTTATAAAAATGTAGATAAAATCAAAATAAATGAAATTAGAATAAAAAATGATGCTGTAAAATTTCATTTAATCCGTCATTTGTAAAATTTAAATTTTAGAATACTGAATTTTGCAATTATAACTGAATTTTAATGATCAAAGTATTATGAGTTTTAACTACAAAGTTTCTTGGTATCCATTTCTTAGTATTTCATTTTACAATATGTAGCACATCTTCTTGAAATAGGACAAATTATTTTGTAAACTGAAGAACAATATTTATATATCTTGTTTACATCTGATAGTGTTCTATCACAAATTTAATGTGACATTTTATGATTGAAAGTTAAAATGAATAACTGGAAATCGTATATGATAGCTGCCTATTTCAATGCACACTGCTATTAAATATTATTTTCAGAAAAAAAATGACTGTCTATTATACTAAAAGAATTGTATTTTATTCTGATTTATGTTGGATAATTAATAAATAGTAGAAGTATGTAACTCAAGTTGACTTTGTATTGAAAGTTACAAACAGTCACATCACTGTTGGATGATGAAGTTTGCATTTCTGCGCAGCTTAACTCTCTGAGCCTGGCTAGAGTGAGAATTCTAGTACTTCAAAAGCTGGCATAATTTTTCATTCACGAAAACAGAAGGGAATCGTTCCTTTTCTTAACAGAAATTCCAGGACATTGACGCCTACTGCTTCACAACCAACGATCAACAAAGAAAGGAAGTACCTTAGTCCCTAAAATTCACCCAGGTGCCCGAAATTGCTTGAGTCTGGCATCCATCAAATAAGGTGGTTTGAGGTGTGGTAGGGTTTGAGGGCAGAACTCCATTAAATTAAACTTTCATTTTAAATGCAGAATTTCGCTGCATAGAGTATTGGTTGCTGGTATTTAAAAGTAAATTTTGCTTAAATATTTCAATGAGTATTTAAAGGTATTGTAAAGTGTGGACAAATATAAAAGAGACTTTTGCTGTAGCTGAATTGTGTTTAATAGCTGTGGTCTAATAAGTTTGCTGATAGAGAATGGAATGGCAGTATCTTGGCTCCATATGTCCAAAAGACTACCTTGCCATCAAAGCCAGAAAAGTAACGCTCAGTTTCTTTTACAACAAAGAAGGATCTCTTACTAACAAGGGTGGCGTCAGAGGGGGGGACCGGGGGCACCCCTTCAGGGATACTGTGCCCCCCATCAGGGAAAAATTTTTGTATGAGGTATTCAACTGTAGTTGATAAATAAGAATCTGGCAAAAATTTGAGACCAATTTCATTACACTCATTCCCCGTACAGCAGGTCGTGCCTCCTGTCGGGCAAATCGCCCTCCCTCCCCATCGGGCAAACTCTAATGCCATTCCTGCTTACTAATTGTCTAGAATGTAGAGAAATAGTCAATGCTCATTGGCACTGCAACACATTGATGAGACATAAACAGGCCATCTGAAACAAAGGTAGAGGCGAGCTGTAAAGAGATAATACTGCTCTAAGAAAAATGCTAGACTGTGCATGTGGCCAAGATTCTCAACCTGGTAACAGAATTTTGATGGAAATTCCTTTAACAACCTCCGTACAGCCCTGTATCTTTGTATGTGGCTCTAATATCTATCTATATAAAAGGCCACTGTGGCCTAGTGATAAGGTTCAAAACCTGATTCCACTAAAGATTCAACATTTATGTGGGTCTGGTGCATGTTAAATCTGATATCGTGGGTCTAATATTCTCCTTTTATTGTGGTGTGGAAGTTTGGAGAGGGGGTGCCCGTTTAGATGTCACCCTCATCATCTGACCATAGTTCAAAATTACAAGGCCCATTTCAAAGTAGCCCTCATGTTGCTTCAATACAGGGCTTTAATATAACTAAACTAAACCAATATATTCAAACCCTTAAAAATTGAACTGAATGATCAATGATTCAGTTTTGACATGGAACTGCAGGACACCAGTGAAAAACTGGATCCTTCAGCAACCCAAGATTTTCTACACAGAGACCATCTGCTCCTTTCCCAAGTGTGGGTAAGGGATGTTCAGGATCAGTGCATCAATATCAATGGCAATTATGTATAGGTATTGTGTTATGCATGAAATATAATTAAAATATTCTTTAGATACAACTCGTAATCTTCTTTTCATTGGGCACACCATACAGTAACTTTTCAGTATTATTTATCGCGATGCAATAAATGATACACCTTTTATCTTTTTCCATACTGTCAACTTGATGGTATTGTGTCTGACTATGGAAATAATCCTAATATAAGTTTAAATGGAACCTTATTTTAGTTATTGAGTTACTTATGTTTATTGCTTATTAAGTTTTTTATGCTGTTGTTTTAAATAAGTAAGTTTATTGTGTGTTTAACTCGACTGTAATTTCATTTTCATAAGCCGTGTTTAAAAATTTATCTTAGAATTATTTATTTTTTACAATATGAAGATGCATTTGAAGAGTACTTCACATGTGTTCTGAACTATGTAATATTATTACATGTGTTGCTTATACAGCACTTCCATTTAATAATCTTATTATATGATAGTAAATTATAAAGTAAATATTTAGTTTGGAAAATAAAATTTAAATTTTTATTAAACTTTTTAATATTCTGAAGGGATTTCTTACATTTATTTAAGGGGAAAACTGTGTTACATAAATATTAATAGTTTTAAATGTTCTGTCTTAGAGGATTTCCACCGAATGAATGATTACATTGATTTGGAGGACATGGAGGAATTTGAAGATGATTATTTAACAGATTTAGAGAGAGAAGAAGGTCCAGGTATATTACTTTCTTTGATTGTGCCATAAAGATATTTTACTTAAGTTTGTGAAGATGTAGGTACTTGTTCAATGATTTTCTGTTAATTTAATTAGAGAGAGACATGCATTTATAATGTATATTTTAATAATTAATTTATAAAATCAATTAGAAGTGCTTAAAGTTCAAGACCAAAATAGTTAAAATAATTATTGCTTCTTTCTTCTTATTAATACATATTTATTTGTTCTTGAATTTTTATTGTTATTCAACTTTTCAAGAAGTGATACTTCTAATTAAAAACTTGGAAAGCTAGTTAAAGAATGCAGCAGTTATATTAGATTTTTTTTAAAAAATGTACACAATATTAACCCTTTTGCAAAAGTATTGTATCTATGCATTGAATGATGGACAAATTTGACGAATTTTTAAGATTTGTTGAAAATCATATGAATAATATAAACTGAAAAACAGAAAAATGGAATATTAACTTATAATATTAATCAAATATCATTAATATTAATCAAATATTAACTTATAATATTAAACAAAAATTATTAATATGTAATATTAATCGAATATTATTAAAAAATTGAGTATATTAATAAAACCATTTATAATGTTTTATAATTTTATTTTGAGATAGCGTTCTCTCACAATATGAATAGTAAGGTGTTATGGCATTCATAACGATATATCGTCATTCGGCGCTAGGTTAATAAAACTGTAAGCACATAGAAAAATGTATGAAATCATTCCTTCAAAAAAAATCTACACTCAAATTGAAAAATGCATATTTGAAACTTTCTTTTATTCATGAGCTTTAATTTTATTAGATACTTGTCAGCTTTCATTGCAATTATTCCTCCAGACACATTTTACAGATGAGGTACGCTATAAGATTAGAATAGATTTTGAAATTTCAGAGACAAACAGTTTTCAATATAAATTAGATTTTTTTTTAATTACTGAAAAAGGGACTCATTTTTGTGCATTATTGCAATTTAATTTTGCAATGTATATTACAATGAAATTAATTTTAAAAATTAGATAAACTTCCTTAAGTTGAGAATGAGAATTGCATTTAATGGAATTTTTTATATTTTATAAATTTTTACTTTTGACATTCTCAATAGCTGCTCAATTTCTACAACTGAACAAACTGCACTTTTTAAATTATTGCATTGATTATTTATGATGATTTACTTATATTTATTCAAATAAAAAGGCATTGGAATTATAATTTTTTAAAAATAATTTTAGTCCCAGCTCCAACAAGACTGGTATTAGAAAGGCAGCTGAATAAGAGCATACTGATAGGCTGGTGCCTACCTGATGCTCCTAGAGGAGCAGTGGAAGCCTATCATGTTTATGTGGATGGGGTTCCTAAAGCAACAATCAGGGCCACCGAAAAAACAAGAGCTTTAGTAGAGGGAGTTGACTGCAACCAGGTTAGCTTCATGTTTACCATTAACTTGATTTATTGGTTTTGATAAGAGAAAAATAGTTTTAATGCAGTTTATTCTTGTGACATAATGTCTTTTCAAATGCAGATAGTTTGAGAAACAATAAATACATCATGGCAACATTTTTAAAATACATTTAAAACAGAAATTGATAAAATGACTAAAAAGGAACCTATAAATATTGTATAAAAGAAGTCACCATAATTTGGAAAAAAATTTCAAAAAGCAAAAAAAATAAGTATATTATTTCATTTTGATATGCACAAGACTAGGACATAGGAGCGAGAGAAGTAAAACTTTTATTTAAATACTAGCAGTATGTGCACGGCATTGCCCGTGGAATCGGGACTTCCACAAAATGGGGGGAAAAAATGCCCAGAATGACTTGAAAAAGTTTTGAAAACAAAATTAAAACAAAAGATATACATTATTGATTTTCCCGCTTATTTTTCCTCTTGACAATGACGTGAATGTAATGACGTCACCGGAAGGAATTGGATTGTAGAAATGCAGGTTGGAAATAAAAGCATATTACGTTGCCTCCTGCGAGGAAGCTACAATGCATTCTGGGATCGTCCGGAGAAACTCTCGCTGTCAAATCTCGCTAGCAAAAAAAACTGTTTGAACTGGTCAGGGAAAAATTAATTTAAAAAAAAACGGAATAAGATATTTTAAATGTTTTTGTTTTAAATCCGACAGAAATGTTCCAGTTATAAGCTGAAAAAAAAAAGTGAAAATTATAGAGTTGTTAGAAAGTCAGATGCGAGAATTTCAAGAAATCCTTATCAAAAATTACCGTAAAAGTGACTATTATTTAAAAATTTCTCAAAATTCAGTAAATCATGTTGGAAATTCAAAACAAACTTCATTAGAACGAAAATTGTTTGTTCTATCCAATGGTGCATTGATTGTTTTTCAACGATCATTAGAAAAGATGCTACAGCTGTAAACGTGTCAAAAATGACCCAAAACAACACAAAACATTAAATAAAAAAATTTCTAGATTAAATTTTAAAATTCTGGCTTTGAGGTGCATTGAGTCACCTTTACGTGTACCTGTGTGCCAAATTTCAGGGCTGTGAGTGTAATAGATTCGTCTGGACATTGCACACATGCACGCAAACATTGCCTTTTATAAGTATAGATTTATCAACATTATTTGATTATGTTTGTAACCATTTTTAGTGTACTTTGAAACTCAGTCCTTTATTACAGATACAAAAACATATGTCTTAACGTTACATCTTGGGTTAAATGATGCTTTGTGGATAGCATATCTTAATTGATTGGGTTTTTTTTATTTGATTTTCATTTGAATTTTGTTATTTTTTGGCTGGATTTGTATTGAACAGACTCTCAGCACCCATTCTAAATTAATTTTTATCTTCAGTCTGAAAGCAAGTTTAATTTCAGACAGATCTTTGTTTTGAAACATTGTCTTACTGAAATATTACCTTTTTTTAAAATCCTAAAAAAGCTTCGAAACATTAAAAAATACTAAAAATTGATTTTAAATCTTCAAATTGTTTTAATTCCTGATAAGCTGACTTAGCAAATATTTCGAGTTTCAAGCTGTTGAATAATACAATATCTTACTCAACTTTCATAAATTTCTGCTAATTCCGAAGTAAATGCTGATGATACAAAATGGCCTTTATTTTTATTTAAAAACTTAGAAACTATGCTTTGTTGCATCATTGTGTGTTTTTATGAGTATGATTGAGTGTGAAATTTTAGATATAAATGTAATCGTCAAGACATTTAAAAAACTAATATAATTAACTCAGCTACTTATTGATTTAAACAAAGTTAAACTGAATATAAGATTTTATGGCAAATTTTATAATTGTTTAATCATTAGTTTTTTTTTTAAATTTTACCCTTTTAATACTAGAAAACAAACCTATTTAGTTAGCAATGTACACTCCTACTCAAAAAATAAGCAACAAAGGCAAAACTTGGAATAAAACAAAAACTATTTAATGATATGCGTGAAAGTTGTACACAAGGTAGGTGTGGCATTACTAGACTACATATCAAACAATAAAGCAAAGACAAATAAAAACACATATATTATGGCCCTTGTGGCATGACAGCCCAAATTGGTAGGCAGAATATGCAATGGGAACCACACGCTAATAACGAGGATGATACCCTCTAGCTGAAATGCATGCTTGAAAACGGTGGGGCATGCTGACAATAGTGTCGTTGATCCCTTGTTGTGGCAGTAATGCCCGTTCTTGTAGTAAGGCTTGTTGGAGCTTATGGAGGGTGCCTGGCGGCACACTGCGACCTGCAACCCATCTTCCCAACATGTCCCACACATGCTCTATGGGATTCAGGTCCAGTGATCTAGCAGGCCATGACATCTGTGAAAAGGTTTCACTCTCCAGATAACTCTGCACCAATCATGCTCTTTGCTGGCGGGCGTTATCGCCCATAAATATTGTGTTGGTACCCATTGCAGTAATAAAAGGCTGCACAAGAGGGTGTAGGATTTCGTTGCAATATCGGACAGCTGTGATGGAACCCCCAGCAAGCACGTAAGAGGTCGGTTCGGCCGTTCGTTACTATCCCTGCTCAGACAAGTAATCCGCCACTTCTGTAATGGTCTCTTTCAACGATGTTTGGCATCCGATAGCGTGTCCCTGGCTCTTGCCATATCATTGTCCTTTGGGAATCATTCTGGATGTTAAATCGAGACTCATCCGTAAAGAGAATGTGACCCACTGCTCTGGTGTCCAACTGCGATGTTCACAGGCCCAATGCAACCACGCTCTGAAGTGTGCTGGAGACAAAGGCACACAAACAACAGGTCATCGTGCGAGTCTGCACGACACAGTTTGGCGGGATATGGGTCTTCCTGCAGCAGCAGAGAGCTGCGACACCAGCTGTTGTGCTGTTAGTGTCCTCCGGTGTCTGGCACATTGCAACAGGTAGCAATCGTCTGTCATTTTGGTGATTCTCCGGCATCCAGACCCACATCTTCTACTGGCGTTCTGATCCCTTTTGTAATGGTTCCACAGCCTATGGATGACACTACGATGCACATTCAGCTCTCTGGCAACAGCAGATTGTCTTGCACCAGCTTGCAACATACCGACAGCCCTCCTGAACATACCTCAGCATTGTGCAAATGATTGTTTCTTCTACTCATGCTTTCTGCTTTGGCTATCTCGGGTTCAGCAGAACTATTGCTGCTTGTGAACTGAGACAGCGGTATTGCGTTTTATGCTAATTTTGGTTGCCTATTCGACGATGCAACCTCTACCTCATATGTAAATTGTGTGTTTTAATTCACTGTTTTGCATGTGTACCATGTCTTTTCATGTATGTTGCTTATTTTTTGAGCAGGAGTGTACATGTTTTTATTAAAATCAGGTTTGCTTAATCTAACATTATCATTTTAATTTTAGCCTCACCGAATTAGTGTGCGATCTGTAAATCCATCTGGGCGCCATTCTCGAGATGCTGCTTGTACAATTGTAATTGGGAAAGGTATGTTTAATGTATTATATGATACTTAATTGAATGAAACAAAGAAGGTCCAGTAATGACTATTGTTATTAGTTGTTACTAATTATCTTGGTTGTTCTTATAAGCGTATCAGGAAAAAATGTAGGAGGGAGATGATAATGTAAAAAAGTGCCAATTCTTTCAGATTTGGCAATTGTGTTGACATTTTTACTCTTAACTCAAGCAAATTAATGTGATGTTTTTTAGTTATATTAATTAATATAAAGTAGTTAAATTCAAATAAAAGGTTGCCTAATCTTTTAAAGACACTTAGCATTAAGTATTGAATTGTTTTAAAACACTGCAAATTATGTCACATTATTTTTTCATTAATTTAGCAATGTCTTTTTTGACAAAAAATTTCAACAGTTTTCTCCTCTGCAAGTACTGAATAGTTATGAATTGCTATATTTCTATTTTACTTTTAGTTGAGTTAGAATATTGGAAATCATTTTTTTTAATATGTGTGGATTGAATGAAAACATTGCCAATATGAAATTATTGCATTTCCCATCATCTAACTTTTTAAAGAACAAAATGCACCATTGTACATTCTATAATAGATGTATCATTTCAAAACTTACTTTCATGCAGATTTACAAAGAAAATTAATTTTCTGTTTTAACAGTAGAAGGTATTTAGATTCAGTGATCATATCTATGTCTCTATGATATGTTGTGAAAAATGAGTAAATGCAACTGCATAACTCATTTACAGTCTTGTAAAGAGCTTTGGAATCGATCAATGAATAAAAGAAAAGAAAGAATATAACATCAGTATGTGAAAGAGAAACAACACAGTTGCACAAAGCTTTGATATATTCTTATATTTGATGTTCCAATCAAATTAATTATTCATAATTAAAATGGGTAATTAAAATTTTTTTTATAATATGAACATTTGTGGTCATTATGAAAAGAAAAATAAACTTGGATGAATATATTCGATTACTAAAGTAAGTTTTTTTTCTTTTTTCAAATTTAGCATTAACATGTCATTATTAGAAATGGAAGAATTTTAGGGAAGATTTGAATTATATATTTTTTTTATAATTTGCTGATGGTGGTCAATAAGTTAATTTATAAAGCAATTTAGATTCTGATGTGATTACATTAAATAAGTGTCCAATGATTATATGTTTCTTCTTTCTACCCTGTAAATGATTCCTGTTTACTTTAAAATACTAGAAATAAGCATATACTCTTGGTATCTTTCAGATATACCTTTGGCTCCAAGTTGTGTCAAAGCTCTTAACGTTACTTCTACCTCAGCTGTTATTGTTTGGTTACCAAGCAACAGCAATTTCCAGCACGTTGTTGCCATTAACAGTGTGGAAGTTAAAACTTTAAAGCCAAGTATTTTTCGCCACCCAATTTCCGGTAAGTAATTTTTTTCTACATAAGTAACTTCTAATTTTTATTGCATTAAACTTCCACAAAAATGTATTGTAAAAATAGTGCAAACACTTCAGAATGAAATATTCAGTATGATGTTAATTCATCATGGTATGTCTCTGATTTGGTCATGCATAAGTACCGAAGTATTTAAACAGTAGACACTTATATCATAAAGTTGTTTAGCCTTTTAAGTGCAATCAAATACTATAATGGCCTCCAAATCGGTGCACAATCATGCTTCATGATTAATGAAGGGATATAGTACTATGCATATTCTAAAACTAAATATTCCATTCCATCAAAACAGCCTGAATTGAAATGAAGTTTAATCTAATTAACTATTACCAAAAACCACTAGGAAACTCGATACTGCTATGAACCTCGCATAAGCTCATTCAAGGATGTTGGAAGCTGTGGATATGAACAGTATCCACTTAAAAGAAAAAGAGGGAGGCTTTAAGGATGAAAATGGACCTTACACATTTATGATACAAAGTAGTAATATACTAACTAAAGAAACACCATATTTTTATGTATATACAATAGATTGTATTTTTTTATTTATAGATCTACAAGTTAAAGAAATCAATCATTCATCTTTATTTACTTTTACTGATATTGCATAGGTTTTTTTTTTTTGTTTTTTTTTCTCTTTTCTTATGGGATAGTCTTGCAACGGGGTCCTGATAGATACACTGGTTAGGCTTTCTTTATTTTTGATTTATTTTGTTTAGTTTTTACATTAGCATTGTAACTGAAATGAAAAATGCAATATATATATATATGTTTATTTTATGAAAAAAGTAAATATTTTTTAAAACATACATATGAAATTATAGTAACTTATTATTTCTTAAATATTTCCCAAAAAACACTGCTCATAGTATATGGGTTACAGAATATATTTGAATTAAAATCCTCATACTCAATTACAGAGCATAATTTTTGTTAATAATACTCTCCATTATTAATCAGAAGTTTCTTGATTACTAGTACTCAAGACAACCATCTGATATTCAGAAATACCTGAAAATATTATGTAAAAATGTTTTTAAACAGCTAGAGAGTTAGTTGTGCTCATGAGCAAGAACTTTTTAAATTCCAAAAACATATACTACAAAATTTGTGAATGTTTCTCCCTTTTCTGATTCCAGGTCTAGCTCCCAATACAACTTACCGAGTATCCGTACGAGCACGTCCTGCACGCCTCTTCTTCAATCATGAAAACCCAAAAAAAATTGGATTGTTGACTTCTGCTATTGAGTTTAAAACTCTCCCCAAAGGTTGTAAAGGTTAATTTTTTTTACCTTCTCTATGTGATTCTTCTGAGTAATCTTCTCCAAGCACTAACAATTCTGCTTTGCTGGTGTCAAGTGCACATCTATAGGTACAAAGAGGTATAACTGTAGAAAATCTAGTTTCACTTCTGAGTAATCACTGGTAACCAACTTGCATTGCTTACTAAACTTACATACACCATGCAGTTGATCTTCATTGTGCCTTAGATATGCAAAATGAATATACGTTGATTGCCTGTGCAGTTATGGTGAAATCGTGCTTGCAGATAAGTCTGGCTGTTTATCTTATGCTTTTTCTTTTGTGTAAAATTTTTAAAAATAAATATTTTTACCACATTAACCACTTTGTTATTTTAATTTAATCAGGATTTTGTCCATGTTTAGTCAATAGTAATACAAGACTAATTTGCTTAACCATTTAAAACTTTATTTGACCTAGTGACTTTCACTAGTTTGTTTGTCTAATTGTTAATATTAACTAACATGTGCTTTTTATAATTCTAAGAGTTATGGAAAGGTATAAAAATTAGAGATAATGCTAATATGCTGAGAATTATTCAGATAAAGTTTTTATGATAAAATTTTTTTTAAAAAATTGTGATTTCATAAATTTATGAAGTTGATTAATAACCTGAGACTTAATTATACATATTTTTTGTTGGACTAATTTCTTTTTTAACTTATACCAAATAAAAAGAGCCTACCAATTTAAATGCCAAAAGACTTTTAAAAACATTAAATTCAATGTTTAAGTTTTACTATTGTGGAACTTTAAAATTTTTACTCTTAAATAAATATCAATCATTCTAAATTTAAATATAATGAAAGTTCAAACTAAGGCTAAGTTTTTAATTATTTTACCCCAGTTCAAACTTAATTTGTGTTAATTACTGATTATTTTTAAGTTTTTGTGAAATTTTGCATTTATCTTTTTTTATATATAAATTATTTTGTTACAGTTTTGCAAATATATTTTAAATGCATTGAATGCAACTCAGTGTGTCATTGTTGCATGAATAAATTGTGCAAAATATAAATCTGCTTATAAATGTACATTAGGTTCTTTGTGTTTCATTGTTGAAATATCCAGAAAGTGTACTTTTTTTTTTACTGTTATAAATTTGTATACATTTTCAGTTTTTATTCATAAATTAGCATTTGAATATTTAATTAAAGGATAAACATAAATTTCAGAACAATTTCTAGTGAGTAAAATAAAATATTTAATAATTCTTATTCAGCTTATGTATTTAATTATACTGATATAGTAATGAAAAATATGAAATTCACTCGAATTTACATTTATAAATACATGGAATAAAACTTGCCCCATATTCAAGATGTGTGCATTAAAGAGCTATGAATTACAATAAACTATTATGTATCATTAAAACATACTACATCTCAGTTTAATAGTAAAGTTTGATATTGATTTTGTTTTATTTATGTAATTTATTGAGTAAATATTAATAATTCTAGTTCAGTTTTAAGTTTCAAAGGAAAGCTCACCAACTTTAAACAAGCAGTATGGCAAAAGATATATATTTTAGATTATCAACTATTTTCTATTAAACCAGACTTCTTTCATTCAATGTCAGATATTTAATTTTTTACATATTGACAATATTAAATAAGCAGGATTTTTTTATCTTAATGTAAAAGCACTGGTCTAAGAATCTATCCCAAAATCTGGGGTTTATCCTTTCTGTAAAATAATATTATATTTGTCTGAATAACTGATTTATAACAAGATAAATGTTAAAAAACACACCTTATATTTGGGTTTTAATTGTGTAATTTCAGTTTAGAAGAGAGTTTAAGGGTGGAGTGTGGTAAGGGGGCCATTAAAAAAGATTGCAAGAGTTCCAATTTGCTCTCTTTCCTGTGATTAGGGACTAATTTACATTTTAAGGCTTCTCCAATTAAATGGTGTTTCATCATGTACACTAAACAGTTTTGAGTACAAATGAGTACAATTCTGAGCTGCAGGAAGAAACAGATCCAAGTTCTCTTTCAACTTCAGCTTATGGATTTCACCGATAATTTTAATTAGTAGACGCAATGATAGTAAGTTTTTACAACCAAATTGTGTTAATGGGTTGTGATTAACAAACAAGCGGTTTTATATTTGATCACTGGAAACTCAATAGGGAAAAGTAGGCAAATGTTAGGAAAATAGAAAAAAAAATATTTATATCTATATAATTGCATCTCTGTTGCTATAAACATCTGAAGGAAATTTTTAAATGTGTAACATTCTTTTCACGATTGTATCTTTTGTCTTAATATTTTCTAAATTTTTATGCATAGGTCTTCCAGAACCTCCTCTAGATGTTCAAGTTGAACCTGGCCCACAAGATGGGACATTGCTGGTTACTTGGCTTCCAGTAACTATTAATAACAGAGGAACTTCCAATGGTGCACCAGTTACAGGGTATGCAGTATATACTGGTGATCGGAAAGTGAGTGAAGTCGACAGCCCTACAGGTTAGGATCCATACTTCTGAGATCTGTTCAGTGTTGTAATATTTTTCTATGTATAATTTTAGGTCTGCACAATTGTTCTCTAAAAAATTTATGAGTGAAATATAATGTTATCACTGTAATTTGAATATTTCAAATGTTAAGAAATATTGTTGTAGTCTAAGACAGTTCTAGTTGATAATATGCATAAAGCTTTAAGTGAGACACACCACTAGTGTATATTGTAATATGTGTTTCTAATCAGTTTGGGGCTCTGTCATGGTTCAAGAACTTCTTTTAGTTTGACTTGTTTGAAATTTGCTTACATATACTTTCTGAAGTGTAGAGTTCTGAAATTCTGTACAGTACTGCATTATTTTAATATTTTCAGGACTTCATCATCAATTAATCTCTTAATTTTATTTAGTTTTGTTTCAATATGAGAGGCATCATCTGGTAATGAATTTGAGAAAAAATGATAACAAGATTACATAATAGTTATAATAATGAATCGAACAAATATATTGAAGGCAAAAGGTAGAAAATAATAAAAATAAAGTTCTATAAAGCATGCTTTAATTAGTGTGCTAAAATGTAGAAAATAATTTTATCAAAAATCTGGAGGTCAAAGCAAAAATTGTAAAAGCGTTAGGTGCTGAAAATAGTACAATAAGAAAATCCAGCAATAATGAATGTCAAATGAAAGGAAATTCTTAAACAGTCATTAAATAATGAAATATATTATGAGTATGATTAAAATTCTGATTTAAAGTATTTTTATCAGCATCTTTGCTTTTTTGTATGGAATTAGAGATTTTTAATTAAATTTTTTTCTTCTTAATTTTAGTACACTAATAAAAAAAATGCTTTTTGAAAACTTTTTTTTATTATTATTAAATATAGTTTTATTACACAGAGCATGGAATATATATGTTGAAGACTATATTCTGGTCAAATGTATTTGTCACTTATAAATATCTTACAGTCATATTCAAGACTATCACACTAATTGTGATGTTGTATCCCATATATTTAGCTTGAGCTATCTTTGACTTAAAATAGAAAAACTCCTTA
>BGPR01001693.1:36290-89666 GCA_013235015.1 Araneus ventricosus
CAATATATATTCTTTTGATGTATTTGAAGAAGATTTTACATTTTAGAATTAAATTGTAGTTTCAATGATTGCCATGATAGATTTTACAGATCTTATATTATTGGTTAAAAATTACTTTATTAAAAGAAATTCAGTACCATTGAAAAATTCCCCTTTTCTTTGCCCTCTACTGTGGAGGATAAATTGTGCCCAGGGCATAATATGATTCTTTTCGCCCCTCAATCGTCATTAGTGGCATAGCATGTCTAAACAGTGCCCGACCTAATTAGTACAATGATATTGTACGATATTTTTGTGATCTTTTTAGATATTCTGAATGCTGAACAATATTTTGTGAAGATATCCTAGCAACACTGTAAAGCATCTTGGCATGGTATTATTTTTTTCACACCCTTGTCATATTTGGCTTTAAAAAGTGACACAAATGCACTAATGTTAAGTCTCCATGGCGCCTTCCAAGATTGATGCCTGGGGCATCTATACCCACCTTGCCACCCCCCATCACTATACCACTGGGACATTAGTTCCTAGTGGGAGAAATGAGTACATCAACAATTGTGGTACAAAAGAATGGCAGAGTTCCACAATAAATTGAGTTGTTATTATTCTTGGCATGTAAACTAATTTCATTGATTGTGCAAAATTTGGTGATGGAGATGATACTGATGTTGAAAATGTAATTTACTGCATCCTATTAAATATATATAAACTATAGGAGTTTGAGAACAAAAAAAGTAAAGATCAGAAGTCCAATAATTTGTACAGTAATTTTATGTATGGGTTATCAGCTGATAGTTTCTGTAAGGGGAGATAGTGGTATCTGCTTATCAGTAGATCTACTGGTGATAACTGGAGGTAATTAATAGAAAATCATTCCTGTTGTAATATATATACATATAGACCAATGAATGCCTAAATATTTTGTAATCATTTTGTCCTCTAATTCAAGTGTTATCTACCTTTAAATAAACTTATTTTCATATATGCCATGAATTTACAGTTATTTTCTAGATCATCAAGACACATCTGTTACAAATTTGAAGCTATTAATTGCTAAGTTGTCATAGTTCCCCCACCATGTCTTTTTTTTTGTTTGTGTGTCTGTGCACCTAGTAGTAGCTGTAGACTATTTTGTTCTTGATTTTGTTTTTGTTGCCGTCCCTTTTCATGAAGCTTCAGCAAGCGGAGACGGATACAACAAACCCGGAGGAGGGTGGTGAAAAAGAGCATCGTCCACAGCGGAGGAGATCCACAGGCAGCTCCGATTCAGAGTCGGATACAGAGCTAGCGGAGCTGCTGAAGCACGTGGCTCGCAGGACGGCGGAGTTTGATCCCGCCGCCGCTGCAGAAATGTCTAGTGGGCAACAGGTGAAACTCTTCCAGAAGACGGTCTTGTTGGTTGTGGGCTGCTTGCGATGTTAACATCCCTGCCACATTGTCTCTCGTGCCCATGGGGTTTAAAGAACATAATATAAACAGTCATGAGCAGTATCTGACTGGGAGGGTGTACAGATTATCGTGCTGGCCTCATTTTCCAAATAAGATATATTTTCATTCAAAGTTGAAGGATTTAAAAAATTGTCCAAAATTCCTGATAGCCATGTTCTATGATTATATGGCATGTTAAACAACCCTTGAGTATGTGTCTGGTACTTGGTACTCTAGGCAAAATTGAACTTGTGGTGCAACTTCAACATTATGAGAGCAGTGGCTCATTCACTCTGTTAACTAAACTGGTGTCATACTCCAAGGAAAGTGGCATGTCTTGTGAATGACTTAATACAGAAGAGTAAGTTCCATTAAACAAAAAAAAATTAACTGTAGTTATTATCTGCAGCTTTAATATTATAGAACATTAATAGCAAATAAAGCATTGCAAAATCCAGTGCAATTATTAATTTGTGCAAATGATTTCTAACGAGTTATTTTTAAATGGAGCTCTTCTTTTTATTAAGCAGATGATTTTATTCTCAAGAAATCTCAATTTTTTTTTTATATATTCTATTCATAATATGAATTCTAAATTTTTTTAAATTTACTTGTGAATTTAAACTTTCAAATGCTTCTCAATTGAATGGACAGTAAATATTTTGGATTTGGGTTGAGAAAGTTATGCAAAACTATTAAGCTATTTTTAATTAACATGAACTTTACAATAATTTGTGAAAAATCAGATACGCATTTTACCAGCATCATGGAAAAATGGTAAATTGGGTTGGCTTTAGTGCTTTCTTCAATAAAATTAAATTAGTTTTCTGGAGAGTTTTTGTACTTTATTTATATTGCACAAATATAGACCATTATGCTTTAAAAAAGCTTACAGTGATAAGATATTTTGTGATTTACATTTTTTCTTGTGTTATAATAAAAATTGATAGAGAAGGGAAATTTTATATAATTACAATATGGGCACTAGAGTCTGTGGTCAGTCTTCATATTGCTGCAAAATGGCTGTCCTTTCCTTCATCCACACCCTTTCTTCCCTTTATTCTTTTTAATCCTTCTGGAATGACTAACTTGAATGCCAAAAAGTTTTAAATATTAATTTTTTTTTCTGCAGTAAGAAAAGTAAAAAAAAAAAAAACTCATTGTCTTGCATATGTTAACTTAACTGGCATTTCAGGATGAATATCACTGCGTATCATCATCACTGCGTATGATGAGATATGTATTATGGCACTGTTACTATTTATGGCTATTTCAAAAATAATTTTTTGTCACTGTCAGATGCATTTCAACAAAAATTTCAATCCTTCACTTAGAGTAGAATCATTACTGCAAACAGTTTTTGTGCTCCTTCATTGCTGTCATTCCCAGAACAAGTACAAGATGTAGTACACTGTTGTAATTATTGTACAATATTGTACCGTTGTGATACGGAGGTCTGATTGTTGCCCATAAATCTCTTTGTCAGTTTTGAGAAACAGTAGAAGAAATTGTACATGCATGACGTTTTCACCTGTGTGTCTTTAGCAATTCCTAGAAGTTGCCTGTTTCTTAGTTCTGTGTTCTTATGGTGGAGGGGAGGAAGGATTTTCATTTTTACTTACTCATATACGAAGTATGCAAAGAGGAAGTATTGTAATCGTCGAAAAATTCGAACTCGAGATTTTGGTGAATCTAAACGTTTTAGACCTCCATGAGTCCGAGAAATACAATTTTGGAATTATGTCTGGCTGTGAACACGATAACTGAACAACTATTAGATCTATGGGCATGAAATTTAGTATGTGATCTTTACACATAATTTGTAGATTTCTATCAAATTTTGGATAAAATCTGTCTACAGGAAGTCTGTCTGTCCATGTTCATGTTATCACTATAACTCAAAAATTTGAATATCTACTTAGATAAAATTTGGTACACAGTTTTAAATCGTCAGGAATGTAGGTCCGTATAAAACTTTAGGCCAAATCCATCAAAGGGTTGTCTATCTGTCGGTCTGTATAATCACATACTTTGGAATGCAATAACTTCTTACCAAAATTACTTAAATAAAATTTTTTATGTAGCCTTCTAACTTCTTCTAATTGTAGATTTGTATTCAATTTTTGTGTCAGTTGGTTAGAAAAAGGCTTTCAAATTGCATATTCTGTTCAAATTGCTACTGTTTATTGGCGACACTAATCTGCCGAGCAGCAGTTGTTTACAGTATGATTTCCTTTCGCCTTGGCGCGGTCTACGAAGGAAATAGTAGCGAGCGACAAACATGCGCTTCTGAAATTATGACCCACCCCCCTTCTAAATCGAAACTTCATTCTGATATTATCCAGATGAATGATCTTGATTAATGAGAGGTGTGGTGAAATCTTGTGTGATGTCTATAATAAAATTCTGTACTCGAAAACGTTAAATTAAATCTTATTAGTTGGGGTACCCCCAGCGTGCATAACAATTGCGATGCAATTTTTATGCGCACAGAATGCGGGTCATGATATTTTTTTCCAAAAAAAAGTGTCAAGTTTTTGGGAATACTTAAATTTTATATGTTTCATTGTAAATCACCATTCATAATTTTTTTCTCAAAATACCGAGGCCTTGGGTGAATACCCGGGTATATACTCCAAAAATATTTACCTACCCACTGGGTATTTACCCACCCCACATTACTGGTCATGTGCGAGAAAGTTTCGGGGAGGCCACTCCTACTGGTTATCCATATGTTTTACACTGAGTTTGCAGGATTAATGTAATCTTCAGTTCTAATAATGTTGAACACATGCAATTTTTAATATATGTGGTGCTTTCTGTACCAAAATTATCAAAAAAATTATATATTTCCTATTTTAAGTTTTTTTTTCTTTCTTCCAATTAAGAAAAAGATTTCGCCTCAAAAATCAGCTACCTTCTTGTAATTTCTTTCTACTAAGTTCTTTCTAGTAATTATGGGAAAATAAGGTACATTATATCTGATGTTTGTTTTAATTTATCAGTTTTTAGCACCTGTTCTATAATTGCTTAGTTTCATTATTACAGTGTAACTCGTTAAGAATAATGTTTACAACTTTTTGGCCTTTAATTGGTATAGATGTTTCCCTCTGTTCGCCTCTATGTGTTTTCTTTCTTTAAAGTTGGATATCTGTTATGTTTAACCCAATCTGCATCAATATTTATCTCTGCCTCCCATCTGATCTGCGAGCTCCATTGCTTATGGATGTTGTACATCTGTTCCTTTTGATTTTTATCAGAATTAGATATTTTACAAATATATTCTTTTCTTTTTCAGGGTGCAAGAGTTGAAGACTTAGTTGAAGAAGGAATTAGATCAGAGTTGTCAGACATTGCTGAAGAACCAGAAGAAGATATGCATTCAGATGTTAGTTTTCGTTTAATTTATCTTTTTTTTTCTATGTTTAGAATCTGTTGGCAACTAAACATTAGAATTCTACAGCTAAATAGCAATCAATTAGAAATCAGAATACAGTAGAGTCTTAAGTTATCTGGCATAAACAAGGATTGCTGGTGTTGTAGGAGTAAAAATGTGAAATAATAGGGAAAGAAAGAGGAAATTCTTTTTATGAAAAATGCTTGTTTCATGTATTAATATTTTTCATGATATGCTGTATTTCACAATAAAGAGAAAAATTATATAAATAACAAGCTAATCATATAGGCTATCTCAATTTAAGAAAAAATTAAAAGAGTATTAAAATGAACTGATAAAAACAAAATAGGGTTTTTTTTTAATGTTTTGATAGTAAATTGTTTCTATGCTTGAGACTTCCTCTAGCTATTTTGAATATTGTAAGACTGTTGAAATAACATTTAGTCTACCATTGGGTTTCATTTTAATATAACTCATTTAACTGTTCGTGTTCATAATTTTTTTTTTTTTTTTGAAAACTTGCTTTGAATCTTCTGTAATTTGCATTTTTGATGCAGGAAAAATTGATTCTGAGACTTTTTTACAAACTACTATTGATGAAAAATCTAGTGAAAGATTTGAGCATTTTTGTTCCATAAAACATCAGATTACTTGAGTTTGTTCAAACTCAAACTAGGTTTTTGCAGAGTTGTAGTCATTACATTTTTGTTAGTTATGAGCATTTTGAAACTATATATATATATGTATGCAAGCTCACAAAATGGTGGTTATTGAGAATTCTTTGTTTCATTTCTTTACAGCGAAAAGACAGGAAAGGCCAGTCACACTCTCGAGAGAGTAAATCACCTCGAGACAGTCGGTCCCCTCGTGAATATGATCGTGATCGTAGAGGAGACAGATTGGATCACAGAGATGATAGACATGACAGGCGAGACAAAAGGTATGATGACAGGAGAGATGACCGACGAGATGATCACAGAGACGACAGACGAGATCGAATAGATGATCGTAGAGATGATAGAAGGGATTACAGAGATGACAGGTATGATGATCGTATGGATGACAGATCTAGAAGAGATGAAAAAAGAGATGGCAGAATGGATGACAGAAGAGATCGTTATGGGCCACATGATGGTAGAGATTCAGATCTTCCACGCACAAAGCATTCCCAATCTCATTCAGATTCACGTTCTCACGAACGGCATCATGGACGTTCTTCTCCAACTAGTGTACATAGAGACTCAAGGGGACGTTCATACAATAGTCGGATGTCTACAGATCAAAGACGGCTTAACAATTTAGATGTAGAGAGAAGGAACTCTGCTGGACAAGTTATCATTGAGCCAGAAGAGAATCTTAGTGATAAAGAAATCTACCCGCAATCACAGCATGTTATTCCTGCTATAGGTAGGTTCACAGAATCTAGATTGGATTGATTAAATTAAATTTGAATATATTAGATATTTTTCAGTAGCTTTTACTAATACAGTATATCAATAAGAAATTCAAGCAAAAGTGAATAAAAAAAACTTTCATGCATGATAATAACATATGTGAGTGAATCTGGATTAATACAGGCAGTTTGTATTCATTTATTTTTTTAAAAAAAAAACTTTATTTATTTATTTCATTTTCTTTTACAATATTTGCCAACTTTCCATACTGACAGCTAAATAATTAGTTGCAAATACAAATAAAATTATTTTTAATCATACTTTGAAACATCGATTCGAGAATGACAATTTAGTGTCATTCAAACTGCATCTCAGTGCAACAGGAAATTTTCATCCCTGAAAAGTACACAGCATTGCTTTGTATACCTGAAAAAGTAATTTATCCAAATGGGGGGGGGGGATAGTTTTTTTTTCCTCTGTGAAAAATGAAACTTTTTGACACTCAGCCAGTAGGTTCTTTCCCATAGCTCCTGTATTCTTAAATTCATACTACATTGCTTTCTTATTTCTTCTTTTATGAACCAGTTGTCAAGAAAAAGATAAATCACTATTCATAGAAAAAAATGAATTTGTAGAACAATATTTGACTTTTACTTTAAAATTGTTTTTTGTTACGTAAACGGGGAGTACAGAACACTTGATTATCTTAATATAAATAAAAGTCATTGTGGGTATGTGGCTATGTATGTGGTTATGTTCCACATCTCCTCCTAAACCAATGAACTGTTTTCAACCAAATTTTGTACACTTATTATTTAAGACAAGGGGAAGACACTTATGAACTTTTCAAAGTCCAAAAGTTAATTAAACAGTCAGTTAATTATAAATTAACCAAAACCGTTTTCCCACCATAACTTCGGAGCAAATTGTCCGATAGAAACTATTTTTATACCCTCTTAAAGTTCAAAATTTTACCTTTTCAATGATACCACTTTTATAACTCTGACATTTTTCTTTCAATTTTTCTTAATTTTTTAAAGTATAATAATTTCTAATTATGCGCAGACGATTTTGAAATAACATAAATTTACAGCTACTCCGTTGCTAGGCAACGGTTAGACTTTGAACTAATTTACCTTTATTTCTGAAATTTTTGCTTATTTTTATAAATATGTTTTATATAAGAAGAGAGTCAACCGTTAACTTTTAAAAGCCTCAGATCTAATTAAAATTTCAGTTAATTGGGAATAAAGCAAGATTTTGGCATTTTCCGTGATATTTTTCGAAAATATGTATTATGTCACACAAACTATTTTTACACATAATAAAAGTTTAAAAAATTAACTTTTCATGGCACAACTTTCATTTCCGTTCAATTTGTTGGCCTCATTTTAATAATTTTTCAAAAATTAAATTGTGTATAAAATTTACAATTTATAACACTTTTTTTTATTGGTGAAGAACAAGAATACACAAGAACTGTTTCTAGATCACTTTAGTAGAATTTTGGATGAATTCTAATTTTATTATTTTTTTTATTCATATTTATTTTAACTCTTTTTCTTAATGGAAACTTTACTATCTAATTAATTGTCCCAAAACATCCGTTAAAATCTTTCTTATACTGCAAGATTTATGAACAAAATTTGAAGTACCTATGCAATAAATACTACTAACTTGTGGAGAAAATTAGCTATCATTGGTTTTTACAAATCGTCTGATTCAGCTGATATTCTCATTTTAATTAAAAAAACATTTCAGGCGATAAAAGAATTTTGGGTAAAGTAGTTTTTTACATCAAACATATTAGACATGGAAGTATTTTAATCCCGAGCAACACCGGGCATAACAGCTAATCTTAATATAAATAAAAGTCGTGGCTTTGTATGTGAGTGTGTTCCACATCTCCTCCTAAACCAATGGACTGTTTTCAACCAAATTTTGCACACTTATTATTTATTTTTATACCATCTTAAACTTTAAAATTTTGCCTTTTCAATGATACCAATTTTATTTCCGTACAATGTTTCCTTTAAATTTTGTGAATTTTAAAAAAAATTTTAAGAAATTGATTACTTGCAAACGATTTTGAAATAAAGCATTTTTATTGATACTTCGTTGCTAGGCAACAGTGATACTTTGGGGTAATTTCTTTTTATTTCTCTAAATATTTTATACAAGAAGTGAAAGATAAATGTCAACTTTTAAAGGCCCAAAAGTTAATTAAAAATTAAGGAAGATTTTGTGTTTTTCTGTGATATATTTCGAATGTGTTATGTTACAATAACTATTTTTATATTATATTATAGTTTAAAAAATAGCTTTTCATGATACAAATTTCATTTGCTTTCAAATTGTTGCTCTCATTTCAATAATTTAAAAAAATTCAATTGTCTTTAAAATTTACAATTTATAGCAATGCATTTTTTATTGTTAAAAACAAGATTGTCTATGAAGAGCTGTTGCTAGAACATATAAACAAAATTCTGGAAGAATACTAAAGAAAATTTTAAAAGCAGACGATTCATAATTTATATCAGGAACAACTACTGATATGGTTGATTGTAACGCTTTTTATTAATGAAAATTTAACTATTTAATTAATTGTCCCAAAACATTCATCAAAATCCTTCTTATACTTTACTATGTATGATCGAAATTTGAAGTAAAAATGTTCAGAGACCCTAAAGGAATTTTTATATATTATAATTTTCTATACAAAAATAGTTTTTTCATTAAAAATATTAAGACATAAAAGTATTTTAATCCCGAGCATTGCCGTGCATAACAGCTAGTATTTAATAATTTATTGCGTCGTTTCAGATATCTTGCTTTTTTTTTCCTTCTTGTTCCTATGTCATTGTACTTATAGAACTGGCTGTATTAAGACACTGTGCCCCAGAACAGATGACCATTTTAGTCCCTTTTTATATATAAAAATGCACTGTAAAAGTTAGAAGAAGTTTAAATATATATTTCTTTACAATATTATTATTTTTACAGAATTCTGTTTTGACTTTCGAAGATGAGACAATTAAAACCCATAATAAATTATTGAAATCATTCTTTTTCATGGTTTATAATTTAAAGAGAATTTTGCAAAAAATTATCCAATGCATTTATATTTTTATGTATTGTAAATGGTTCAACTTTATTTTGAAAAGATTACAGATACTTAGTTTCTCTTTATGAAATGCTCCTCCACATTGAAAGTAATAAGACTAAATTAAATAAACTTTTTATCTGTAAAATGCCTTGAAATAATTAAAAAAATTTTCTTTCTAAAGCCATAAGAATTGTTTAAAGTATTGGCAATTTTAAAGCCCTTCTTTTTAAATCTGTTTATTATTTATTTTATCTACCTTTTTCTCTTCACAGTTTATTCCCATGCATATGATACAAGACTGATTTTAAGCATAAGTGAATAACTATTTTTTTAACAACCTGGATGCATCTTACATAACTTGAATAATAAAATAAAGCAAAAAAAGAAAAGATTAAGGGGAGCAAAATGTTTCCTTCCATATAAATTTAGAAAATGAAGGGTACACATATTTCAAATGCCATAATTGATAATTGCATATTTTGTCCAAAATTTCTCAAAGAAAGACAAAAATTCTGTTAGATGTTAAGGAGTATAATTTTTAAAGGCTGGAAATTTTAAAATAACAGATTTACAAAATCATGTTAATCAATAATTATTCTTTATGGTTACAATTTTTCAAAATTTCCTTAGAAATCACAAGAGACAGTGAATTGGGTTCCCATGATGAATACATGCGCAGTGGTCGACGTGGTCAGTATCCAGATTCCCATAAAAGCCCCTCTCAATACTATCCTGGTGACCACAGTCGTCCTCATGAAGCTACCACTCCTGTCAATCGATATCCAAGAGGTGAAGAGAATAGTTATTATGGCCATAGAGGACATTCCAGGTCATCAAGGGACAACTATCATAGTGGCAGTGATTATCGCAGTAAATCAAGCGGTAGAGGTGATAAAACACGCATGTTCATGGCTGTGTATGATTACGATCCCTTAACCATGTCGCCTAATCCTGCCACAGCACATGACGAGTTGTCATTCCAGGAAGGACAGATCATCAAGGTAAGTAACCTTAAATGTGCATGTGATTGATTGTTATAATTTTTGCAAAGTGCAATCATGGTTCCACTGGTCATGATCTCCTGAAAGTCATAAACTTTATATTCAATCCTACAGCACACACATTTTAATTTCAAGCATGAAAAGATTCGCTAATATTAATGAAAGTAAAAACACTAATTGCACTATTTTTTTATTTTGTTTGTTTGTTTTCATCCATAAGAAATTTTCGTAGAATTAAGTTATAAAAATGTCATCTAATTGCTTTGAATCTTGCATTTTTATCCAAGGTGACTTTATAGCAGTTGCATAGCAGGGGGGAATGCAGATTTTCTTGGTACCAGTCTTTGGCACCAAACAATATTTGGTATTAAGCAGTATTTATCAATATTAACTGGAATGAGACCGGAAGTTGGGCAAATAAAAAATACTAAATACTTCAAGCCATTTATCCTCACTACTCCACTGCTTTTTAAATTTCTCCTGATTATAGATACTACAGAAAATTAATAAGACCTGGGAATAAAATAAAGATGCACTCTTTCTTAACTTATGCACCCTTATTTGCTATTTTAAGATTTGATCATGTACAAGTTACTAATCAGTGGTGGCAACTGAGTGGAAACCCGCGGGGCCCCAAAAAATTTATAGGCATTTAAACGTACCCGAGAATATAGGGGTAGACAGCAAAATTTAAAAATTTAGTTGCAAAATTAGCTAGCTTTCCCAGACACTAATGCTTTTCCTTTATAATTCCTAGATTCAGGCAGCTAAAATAAAATAGAAATTTTATTTTTTTTCTGTAAAAAGTAGGGGGGCGACTGCCCCGAATCTTCACCACTGTTACTAATTCTTGATTGATGATTTCAATATTTTTTCTTCTCTAGGTTTATGGGGAGAAGGACAGTGATGGCTACTTTTATGGCGAAATCAATGGACGAGTGGGTTATGTTCCTTATAAAATGGTTACTGAGATTCCTTTAGACGAAGAGGAAACAGCTCGGCATTTAATGAATGAAGGTGTGCCTCCTCGACATCATCATTCTGGTAATATTTTTACCTCTTTTCATTTTCAGTATTTGTAATGAAAATGCATGTCTCTCTTGTCACTTGAAACTACTATTGATATTAAATTAAAATACAACATTGTGCAACTATAGGGAAGACTTATAGTTCTGCAGTGTAATAAATATTTATAAGATGGTTTGTATATTTGTCCACTATTATTATTATATTTGTACACTAGTTATGGATGGAAAAATCACTAAAATATCTCTTAAGATTGGAATTTTTGTAAAGAAACAGAAAAGTGCTTTTCTCTTTTTCAAGTCATTGGAAGATAAGATTCCTACTGATAACCTGTAGAATTGCATATTATTCTCTCTCATTATTATTGGCTAATCTTGCCATCAAACAAACCATAGGTCAGATGAGTAAAATGATGTACTGGGCAATCGGAGTATTCCAAGATTAGGTACATCATTGAGAGAAATCCTAATGAGTTACTGGTAGAGCAGTTATAATATCTAGCATGCAAAGTAAAAAAAAAAAAAAAAATCTACTGATACAGCATTTGTAGCACTCTTTAGGAAAAAGATGAAGTTCAGTTTTCAACTTGGAATAATCAATATTTTTGAAATTGGAAACCAATAATCTGAAACAGGGATTTATGCTAAAATTTTAGCATTTTCAACTCCAATACATTTTTGAAAGAAGAAAAGACAATTAAAATTGCCTTTTATAATTGTCTTATTATTTTCATCTTATCTTTAACCTGCTATGTTATTATGCTTTTATGTAATATATAAATTATCATCTTTTTTTTATTTTTATTTATTAAATATTTGTTTATTTTAGTCTTACAGATTGTAAACATGAGAATTAAAATCATTGAAAGTGAACTTGAAAAGCTTAAGTTTAAAATAGATTATGATGGTTATTTCTGTAGGAAATAAATAAATAATAGTGCATTTTCAAATTATTATATATATAGGTGGTGCACCCAGTGATCCATGGTCAGTATATCCTGTTAAGAAATTAGTAGCTCTTTATGACTATGACCCACAAGAGCTCTCACCTAATGTAGATGCTGAGGTAAAGATTTGAATGAATATTCTGATTTTTTTAAAAATATTAATATCTTAGCCTTTTTGTTATTTAGTATTATTCATCTCATTCTTACACATCTCATTTGAAGTCGGATTAAAATATGTAGTTGATATACCTTGTCCTATATATTCTTTGTCCTTGAAATACAAAAAGTGCATAAAAGTAATATTGGATTTTTGGTGTTTTGATTGCAGGGTTATAAACACATATCTTTATTTCCAAAAAATAAATAAGTAAATAGTTATTTTTTCTGTTAAAAAATGCATTTTAATAATAATCTAATACATTCAGTATTAAAAAATTTCCAAGTAATGTTTATAATGCATTTTTAAAATCCTGTGAGAAATTGGATGGGCATAGTGAAAGAATTTCAAAATGCATCTTTAAAGAAAGTAAATTCCTAGCTTACCATAATTTTTAAAATTCAGCAGTGGCAATAAATCAAGACCTATTATGCCTTTAATATAAACCCCATCACATTAAACATGCATATGTGCCCATGATGAAATTAACTGATAAAAATGAATTTACTTACTAAATGCTTAAGTTTTTATTCCATAAAAATGTTACTTTCAGTTGTAAGTAAATATTACATATTCAGTCATAAATTTATCTTTGTATATGAAATTTAACAAAATGCTGTTTCGAGACTATTAGTAGTTTGTTTCTATCAATTATAATGCTATCGCATGAAATGAAATCAAGTTTGAATAAATAAAAACACATAATTTTTTCTTTTTCATTTGCTCACTATTATCATGGATGAAATGTTAACTGTGGACACCTTGTGACTTTACAGCAGGTGAATACTTCTTATGTTCAAGAATAAATAACATTGCATGGGGATTTGCACTGAATTCTTTATATTATCTGAGTACTTGCACCAATTTTTCTTTTAATCCATGTAACTATGGTTGTATGCCTGTCATTTGGTCTTAATATACTAACCAATGCATTCTTGGTAAATTTTAGCAGCAATTACATGCATATATTTTATACTAACTTCAAGCTTTTATTTTTAAATAATGTGGCATGAATTATATTTTGTAATATTTCATTGCAAATGCATGCCTGCTGAAATAAAACTTTTCTACATATTAAATTGCTATGGTTAACTTGATATGGATCAAAACCTCTACTTGGATTACAGAATTCTGCTTTATAAGTATACTGTATTATTAAATTTGAATGTATACTTGTGATATGCCATACATTAAAGCATGTGACATACATAAAAATATACAAAATCAGTAAATTTAAATGCAGTTTTAATTCTATTTCAGCAATTTAAGTAGCTGACTTTGCACCTTTTTCCACATTGTTTGTTTTACAAGAGAATAGAGTCAATTCTCTTAACATTGCAAATGCACGATGAACTGTTTATCAATCTGTGTGTGTCATGCAACTGCATCATGTTTTATATTATGTGGTGAGGCCATGTCCTTTCAGCTCCTGTAAAAAGCACAATGGATTCCGAATTTAAATTGGTGCTATGCTCTTTATATTGACTCCATAAGCTTTGTAATATCTAGATAACCCTGTCGAAACCATTTATTTGAGACCACTTTTGCAAGAGATTTGAACTTGTCCTAGAAATTGTTTTACCTAATGCAACAGGCACATCACATTATAGCAGCGAGTCCTTTATGGCATCTCTTTTTTTCTTTGACTTCAATGACCCAAACAACACACTGCTGGGTTTTGGCTGATATATATCCAAATCCCATTTTTAAAACATTTTCTACAAGGGTCTGATGAAAAATCTTGGCTGCAGGACTGGAAGTTTGAGATCTGATTCTACTGAAGATCTGCTGTGAATGCAGGTCTAATACTCTTTAAATCCATCAATTTCAAAGATCTTCCCATTGACGTGGTTTAGTTTGGAAAGAGGGCGCTGACTCTGTTGAATAGCATTTGTTTAATTTCCAGATGGAAAATTAATCAAACTAAACTAAGACACTTTCACTCTCTCAACATGAAAATACAACATGTATGACTTCTAAAATCAAAATTCTGAGAAACTATTCTATTAGTGGTATATATATAATGCTCCTTCTCAAGTTTCATCAGGACTGTTTCCTGTAGCTAGTTGTAATGCAGGGATTCATTTGTAGTTATATGATACATGTTTTTGTGGATGCAGCTGTTCATTGTTTGAGTTTGGCCCAATTTTATTTCAATTTTTTTTCTTGCTTTATTTTGGTTATATTGAGAATATTATTATATAACCTGTTTGGGAACCCCTTTCCAAATATGTGCCGATTCAACAAATTAACTGCAATAATGCATTCTATCTGCTTCAGTCTTGCTAAATTATTTCACTCATAAATTCTAATTCTTTTACTTGTGTAATAAAAGCATTATAACTTTTTTCTATTTTTTTTCATTCAAAGATGCTGTTTAAGTATTTCGTGCAAAAAGTGTCCCAAAATTTGTTTGCTAGAAACAATGAATTTTTATTTATGTGTAGTCTTAGTTGTATGTTACGCATGATTTATTTCAAGATCTCATATATTATTGTAATAACATAGACCTCTGATAATGATGAAATTGTCCGAAAACAATATTGTATTTGGAGTTCTAAATAGGAATTAAAATAGCAATGATGATTCTGTACAGATTTTGCAGTTTTTTACTAAACATTTAATTTCTTTTAGTTGTACTTTTACTGTTTAGAGCAGTAGTGAAGTCAGATGTGGAAAAGAGGGCAGTTTGCCTCTTTTGTAGAATATTACGTAAAAAGCACTTTTGTTTTTCTGCAAAATATCTATTTTCATTGTATTATATCTTTTTACAGAAAAAAAAAAGACTCGTCTGATATCTTAAAAATTTGAAAGGCTTCCTTTTCAAACTGCCTTGTTCATTCACTATCTTTTACCTTTTATGATCTTATTAATAACAAGATATCAAAAGGCGATAATAATGATTTGATATTTATTTGTAATGTTATTTGTCACACTTCTACAGATGGAGTTAGCTTTCAGAACAGGAGATGTGATTTATGTGTATGGAGATGCTGATGAAGATGGTTTCTACATGGGTGAACTGAATGGTGAAAGAGGTCTGGTTCCTTCCAATTTTCTCACAGAAGCTCCTCCTGATTTCAGAGACCCTAGGCTTACACAGCCGAACAGAAGTGGAGGTAGCTATCCAAAAGGTAATATTATCTGGGATATTGTGATCTAGATAGAAGCAGAATTTGGAAATCGTTACTTTTTCAAATCTGCAATGCCTGGATTTGTGAAATGTGGACATGCTTTATCTCTTTCATCTATATATTTTAAAATAATTGGTAAAACCAGAGGACCAGTACTCAACCACTGGACTGTTTTCAATAATTCTTCTTTTATATGGAAGCTTATGACTTCTAGCTATGCCCTCAGTGGTTGCCTGCCCCCATCACCCTCCCATTTATGAGATGAATAAATAAATAAAAAAATACATGTCCACTATACATTCTCTATGGAGAAAAACCTTCAGACAGTTCCCCAGCCCCAAACACTGGTTTATTTCAATAATTTTTATTTCATACTAGCCGTCTTCAGCGACCAGCTTGTTTGCTGGAATATGATTTCAATTGAATCTTGTATCATTTTATATTCATGGCTGCTTTAACAACGTAATTTTAAACTTCAGATTCTGGTAATGAATGGCTTTGTACCTGATCTGTTCATTATCTACATAAATGTCCTTAATAGAGTCAAATAACTGACCATGCCATGCAACACCTTATTGCACATTTGCCATCACCATCTTCACTTTCTTATTTCTCTTGCAAAATATGCATTCGATTTCATTAAAATGGCACAGCACATTTTATGGCCAGCGGCATGTTAGCTAAATTTAAAACATGCTGAAAAAAGAATGAAGACATAACAACCATAACCATTCAGCTTATTGGATATATTTCTTAATATACTTAATATCTCGGAGAGCTTGATTTACAGATTTCATTAAGATTTTGATGAAATAAAATATGAAAGCAAAATGCATTAAAATATTACTTCAAATTTTAACAATGAAAGAGAAACATGCAATTAAATATTTGTTTAAACAATGAAAACTGTTTGAATTGTGTTGCAGCAATGAAAAGTATTGTTGTAAATTATGCCAATTTTTTTTTTAATTTATTAAAATTCAAGAAAGCATTGTATGCCAATTTAATTCATAGCTTTGAGAAGGTAATTTTTTGCACTTTCAGATGGTGTGAAAATTATTTTTGTGCTGTGATGTTTTCAGAAGTTATTAAGAGAAAACGTCAAAACTTCGCTTAATTTTTAATTAATTAAAATTTCAAAAAAATGGCTCAAAGGTGCATATTCCCATCTTCCAAAGTATGTTTGTGCCAAATTTCATAGCTCTAAGTTCTGCAGTCTGCCCTTTAGATCGCCAACACTGTCGACACACATTCTGCTTTATTATTAGCAGAGATGAAAGCTTATAACCTCTAGATATGTCATCAATGGCCAACTGCCATCCACCACCCTCTATTTTCGAGATATATCACAAAATAAAACTTTGGCAGAGTCCCTCAGCCCTTATAACTTGGCTGCCAGTTTATTTCCCCAAGTTACAGTCTATTAATATTATGGTCGAACAGCTGGTTGCCAAAGGCGGATAGTTTTTGATTTATATATCATTTGGAGATGTGTACTACGTAGAGTACATGGCACAGGGGTCAAACTTCTTTCCCATGAAGGTCAGAAAATCCTTTTTAAGACAATATTGGTAAAGAGTTTAAAGATAATTTATAGAATAGCTAGATATGGATATTGTAGCATTTGCATTCCTGCTAGCATTTGCTCTTTTCAAAGACATGTTAGTATGCATATTACAAGTTCTAATCTGATACTTGAAAGGTTAACTGAAAAGCCATTACTTGCATTCAAATATCTTGCTGATTATTATGAAATTTCAGTTGTTAATAAAGAACATATAGAGTGTTTCAAAACTCATGGTAGTCACATTAGGAGGTGATAGAACACAAACTCTGATCACCATACAATGTGTTCTTCGAATCAAATGGTGAAGTACTAGAAGGCACTTTCCTGCAATCTGTTCTATTTATCTTGTGAACCACAATAACTAGAGTAATTTTGATTGGATTTGAACCAGCAATTAATATGTTGTAGGGAGAGTGAAAATCTCAGCTGAGTTCATAGATGGGCCACCCAGCTCAATGGGGGTTGAAATTTTCATTTCCCCATAACTCTCTTACAATTGAAGATAGAAAGATAATTCAAATAGGGGAATTGTTGTTTCATCATAATTAACATCTCTGTGTACTGAAAGTTTTTCTATAGCTGTTATTGTTAAGAAGTTATGGACGGAAAAATTATTTTCACAACCCTTTTCAATTGCTTTTTAACCTAAGCTTTTGAAACCTCATGGGAAAGTTATCATTAGCTGTATTCTCTTCACCCTCCTATATTTTCATCCTCCTAACAACATATTACTCACTGGCTCAAGTCCAAACAAAATTACCTTTAGTTATTGTATTCGCAAAATAACATGAGCCATATTGCTGGATAGCATTTCACAGTAGAGTTTCAATCATTCATTGTATTGTGATTTATGCTTGGTTGTGTTCTATCACCTCCTAACATAACTATCACAAGTTTTGAAACGCCTTATATATGAAGCAATTCCTAGAACTTAACATTTTCCAACAAAAAAAATAGAAAAGATGAAATTTGCAATTATTTTTTTAACCTGAAAAATCAATAAAAAGAATTTACTTTTTACTTATCCAATGAAATTCTTTGAAAATTTGTGTGTATTACATTAATAGTCTGACTTATTTCGAATTATTTACAATATATACTCCATAGTAGTTTCACGGGGTTTTTTTTAATGGGGTACCCTGCACTATCTTTTTCACGCAAAATTTTTGTCTAACTTATTTCTTTCCTTACAGAATCTCGAGATGGTGGTCAGTACCAACGTGGCTCAGGGAGTGCGCATTATTCATCTTCCAGATCTTCTAAAGAACACATGCCTTCTGATAAAACCAGGTATTCCGATAGACCAAGCACAGACCGTACTTACGATAGATCTGGTGGTCATGCATCGGATCGTGATAGAGGACAATACAATAGCTCAGGCCGATCAGGACAGCACTGGTAGCAAGAATCATCTTTTTACATCCCCGCTTACTGACAACCCTCTGAAAAAGCCAGGGAATCAACTGTTAAGTGTATTATAAACCTTGTTCTTCCGCCTGCAGTGTTTCTGTCTGATGTATGGAACCATGTTGTCTCCTCTCGTATGTTTGAATCATATCGTCAAAAGATTGATGCACTGGAACTTAAACTAAATTATTTGGTTTCCTTGCTAGAGAAATTGAATGATGTTGTTCTCACTGCCATTTAAGCTTTTGTTCATCAATCTTTACAACTGCTGCTTTCTGAAATGTTTAATGAATGTTAACGTTTTCTAATTGTTTATGATGGATATACCTCCTTCTAGTCAGTTGCTAGGGTTGCTTTTAATTTTATTGGACCAATTTAATTTGTTAAGCCAATTCCTTATATTAAGTTTCTAACCCATAATGCCTGCTTGGTGTAATTTGGCATGAGTAAAAGTATGGTTGCATAATTTATACATTAGATTGGCAATTCACTTAATGAAGATTTCTAATTTAGTGCATAAAATTTTATTTATATGAGGCTCATATTTATTGATGCTTTTCTCCCACAATGGAATTAATTGCGTAGGCTAATTTATGAATGATTTTTCAACAATTTTTTTTTTAGTTTGATACTTCTCAGTTATCTTGACAGCACCAAAACAAGCCAAGTTTCACAATCGCATGTTGAGAAACTTGCAATTTTTGTGAGGTGAGTTTACTTTAATTTGCGTCGATTTGGCGACTGCCACAGCTACAGAAAAGCAATATTTCGCACCAAAATATATGCTTGGCGACAATTGCTGTCAAGCTAACGGAAAAGTACAGATTTTTGTAGTGACAGCTACCGTTTTCTTTTACATGCAATTAGATATTGCATGCTTATTAAGAAAATGAGTTACAATAAAAAGCCCCCCTATCAAATTCATTTTTAATCGCCACTTTCTACTTTCTTGTAACAATCAATAAATACTTCTGATTTTTATGGCAATGCTCTCCAATAAGTTTGGAAATTATTTGCTTAATATATATTAATACAGCCAATATTCTTGCCAAAATAACTACTATATATACTATAAGTGTGCTAAAAGAAGAGTGTTTAGGGGACTAAGTTCTTTTGAATTCATTATAAAAATGTATCATTGTTTGAATGAGCTCTCAATAATATATCCTTTTATGTTACCAATTATCTTAATCTTTTTTTTTTATTTTGACCTTAATGCATTTTAATATTGAAATTATTATATATTGTTGTGTTTCAGCATATAATTCTTGCTTCAGTAATTTAACATTATTTAATTATTTGGTATTGTCATGTACTTCAACAATATTATTTGTGTATTAAAGATTCTAAACTTTTGAACTGATAACATTAAATAGAAAGTTATTAATTTTTTTTTTTTTTAGCGATTTTATGCTTACTTGCTTCTTCATGATAAATTTGTTGATGGAAAAAGTAATTATTGTTTGCACCATTAAAAAATCACAATTCTATGATTGCATTTAGATTGAAATCTATAACTTAAGAAAAAAGTTTTTTTTTTTTTGAATTGTGGCTGATGAATCTAATTTGAATATACATTGTGTGTGTGGTTTTCATTATTTTATTATCTTTCTTAATGCATAATACTAAAATTTTCGCCTATGAATATTCAATTAATAATTTTTAACTTGAAATTGGAAAACTTATTTAAATGTCTTGTAAGTCATGCTTATAATATGCATTTAATATCTCATCTTAGCATACTTTACTACTGATTTTGGTTATTAAATTTAAAATATTTTTAAGTAAAAAACGTTTAAAAGGAGTTTGTTTAGGTAAAATTATCATCTTTAGGTAAAATTATTATTCATCTTTTTTTTATCTTCAAACTCTTCACAACAGAATATTCTTTTCAAATTTCCCATTTTCATTATTGTCTTTGAATAAATTAAGTCTGCTATTATTTAAAGAAACTTTTACGTATCAGAAAGAATTGGTTTTTAAAATACTGAAATATTACATACATTACAAAATTATAATTTGTGAAACATTTTGTGCAAGACATTCAAATATTCTTTGCTCAGTTCAGTTAATTAGATGTAATTTTAGCTTGTTGATTGTTTAAAAAAAATCAAATGGAAAGGCAATGTAAAATGTACAGTGTAAAATATTTTTTATTGGATTCAAGTATGGATTGAAAGTATAAATGATATGGTCTCTACACAATCAGTTAATAGACCATAAAATGTATATACCTGTTGACAGAATGGCTCAATTTTTTTATCACAAGTAGAGGTAATTTTTATATTAAAATTTATTTTCTAAGATTTCAGCTAAATGTTAAAAAAATAGAAAAATTCCACTTCAGGTTTGTTTTTGTTTTAAAAAAAATAAAAGCAGACAGTCAGTCATATTTTTTTTAAGCTAAAAAATTTATTTTAGAAATTAAGTGAACAATTTTTAGTTCTAAGAAATTCAAATAATCATTCAACATTATTTTAATACACATTATTACAATTCTTAATAATTTATTCAAAAGATTTTTAAATAACTGAACTTTTAAAAGGAAAGATGTTTCGGAATTTGAAATTGCATTTATTGTAATTTGCAAATAAAATGCTTTAAAATTTTATACATTCATTTTAGTTATAAAATGTGTTTTGTTAACAAATACTCAAATTAAACTTTTTTGATGAAAATTTATTCCTCCATGTAACTTTTATTTTAATAATGTATTTATTTTTAATTATTATTTCACTTACTTCCACACTGACTTTCCTACTTAATTTCTTTTTTAATAAAATATTTACTTTTTGATATTTATTACAGTACTCCAATGATTTATTGACCTCAAAATATTTAAAAACATCGAGTTTTCCAGTTATTTGAACCTTTTATGCCATTAGATTTTTTAGAGTTGGACAAATTACTTTAAAAACGTATATAAACAGATCACACCTATTTTAAGTGTGACTATATCAAAATTTAAATGGTTGCATGTATTCATATAACCATGTTTTCTGTGATTTTTTCTAGAGTGGGAAAACTTAGTAATTTTTTTTATAAATTTATGATTATTTTCAAATTTGAATAAAACTTTTGACCAAGAAGTAACAATTATTCCCCTCTCTCAAATTTTATGAAAAGTTATTCAAAATACACTGTAAAGAAAATTTCTACAGAAAATGTAGATTTTTTAAAAACTTCAATTTAATACATATTGAAGTTTTCTTTGAATATAGCTGTAAATCTTTATGAAGAATGAAAAAAAAAACATTCACTTCATAAAATTATTGCTAAATTAACTCATGCTTTATAGAATAAATTTAATCTGGCCAACTTTGCATGAAAAAGTATTCTATTTAATTTCTTTTCCTTGTGAACCCCATGCAGAGGTGCAAGTTGAAGTTTCGGTGCCTGCAATTAGTGTTTCTGAAATAATGTCACTTTATACTCTTTTGAAGTCGAGTTGCCCAGAGCAGTTGCACCAGTCATCCCCTCCCCTACATAGATATGCCACTGTATCCAAGTATGTTTGATGCCTGCAAAGCTTTGCTTTAAACAAATGATGGTTTTGATGCAAGTAGCATGATGAATCCTTTTCCACATTGTTGAAACATTGTGCCTTTTGAATGTAAAATGTTTAACCTAGTTCAGTTCTAGAAACAAAAATGCTCACTTAAATAAAACCAGCATTAGTAGATACAGATCAAGTATTTTTTTGCATTTGACCTTTGTGTATTAAGTTACTCATCTAATAAACAATTGATACACTAGTTTTTTCATAGACTTTGAATTTTTAAGAAACTTTTAATTTACATTAATTATAATTTTTGATAACTAGTTCAAAGTTGTAAAACTGAGTCATTAAACACTTATTATTGGCAACCACTATAATTATCGTAACATTTGTGTAATGTATATACACATTATCAAACTTGTGAATATGTTTATTATGGCTGAAATATGCAGCAATAAGGCTGAAAGTTTAATGTACAAAGTTGCATTTATTCATGCTGTTTTGCAATTTCATCAAAAACAATGTTATCTTGATGTGTGCTTACTACAGAAGATTCGAGATTCTGGCCTTGCAAAATTCATTCATTTTAAATAGTATGAACAGTTCTCAGTGTTTAAATAATTTAATCTAAGAATTGTATTTTGGAATTAGAAAATATCTACAATCATTTTAATATAGTGGCATAATATTAGTTAGGGATCATCAATTGAATGCCATTGAAAATTTCTAATATTAGGTGCTAAAGAAATCAAATTTTTGAATAAATAATGTAAATGTGCACAGTGTAAATTTCACTAAATTTTAATTCTTCCTAAGCGTCAGAAATTTAAAAATTTTTAATTTTAGTAACCCATTTAACCAAACTATTATTCCAATCAACACTTGCTGCTTTCTTTTTAATTTGAAAAACATGTTTTTGAGGATAAAAGATGTTATAGCTCGCCAAGAATTATAGCTTTTAATATTATGTATATTTGTATGATGACAGTTTTTATTAATTCATTAAAAAAGAAAAATAATACCTATAAAAATAACTTTTCATAAAGTCATATACGATGAAATGACAATAATTGGAGAATTTGCTCTTTTTCCTCTCAAGAATACAAATATTCAAAACTCATTAATGAAATAATAAGGCTAAATAATAACAAACAGCTACAACAAACTAGATGAGTTGCGATGATCACAAAGTCTTACCAGAAGCCAATTATCTAAGGTTTAAAAAATATATAGATTTCTGAATTTTGAAATTATTTCATTAACTTGCAGGACAAATTAATATTATCCCTTCAATGGGAAGCATGCCTTTTAAGCCAATAATTCCATTATGCATAATAAGTATTAAGATTTTTTTTAAATAAAAACTTGCAGTTTGAGTGGAAATTATTTGAATTAAGTATCTCCTTCAAAGATGTACAGAATTCAAAATAATTTTGAAATTGGCTTTTTTTTAAATTTTAACAATTCATTTAAATTATTTGAATTTTTCTGCTCGCATAAAAACATGTTATGTACAGTTAAAAAGCATATTATTTATCAAATAAACTTCACTAAAGAGTACAGTCAGTTACTGTGTATTCACTATTACAACGAACTCTCGAACTTAGTCACATCTTACAAGTATGTTTTCATATCAGCTTAGAGCTCAGTGTCAGAAGATACTTTTAAACTTATATCAAATTGCATCATTGGGCATAAAATGCTTAACTGTAAAATAGAAAAAAAGCAATTCTCTACGTAATATTAGCGGATTTACATTATATTTAGAATTTTTTCATATTTCAAAGACTAAAATGTTGCATTTCTCGAAATGCTGTGATAAACTGTAATTTTTTCCCCTTAACATGTAATGTCAAAATGAGACTGTTTAATAAGAAATTCTCAGTGGTTGCAAATTTGCTACTATGTATTTCTCACACTTCTAGTCATTATTTACTCCATCAAAAAATTAATGTGTGTATTTCCTCCTGATGGAATTGTCTGCATTTATATATTTCATGAAAAGATAGCTTTAGCATGATATTGTGCATATGTGCTCTAATATACATCAAAAATGTATGCTTGTATATAAATAATCAATTAATGTAAGCGATGATAAATATATTGACTTATATCAATAGCAAAAGAATAAGAATTTTATTTATAAATCTTATTTTTAATTAGAAGAAATATTACTTTATTGTTTGAATATATTTGGAACTTTAAAGATGCATGTATGTATAAAAAAATTAAAATGTAAAGCAGAATAATAAAAATAATGCATTATGCAGTTTTGTTAATATACTTAAATAGCAATAAAAATTTTAAAAATGATTCACTTATTCATATCAATATATATGAGCTTTCCATGCAATATTGATATTTACAAGTTTAATAGAAGTAAAAAGTTTACATAGTGAAAGGTCTGTTTGATAGAATGCATATGTTATTTTTAATATATAAAACACCAAAGTGTGTAGTAAAATGTTTTGAAAAAGTTTTTTGTATAAATAGTTAATTTTGTTTTCAAATATCTATCAGAGAAAAGTTCTAGTTTGGTCTCAATCTGTTCTTTAAGTTTAAAATTTGTTTTGACCTAAAATATACTGAGTATTTGATATAAAATAATTTTATGAATAGTAACTTTAATCAGTATCACACTGTAAGCAATTTTAGAAATGGAATATTTAATAAGATTTTTTATATGTAAATTGCTAACCAATTTCTTCTAAAAATTTAATAGTATACTAGAATTTACCTCATTAGATTTAAAAATAATAGTGCAAATTTTCTTTCTTTCTGAAACATAAATAATAATGAAATTACATTTTTTAAACTCTTAACCTGTTTACATGAGAACTATTTATTTTTGCACACAGATGTGAAAATTAATTTTTGGGGAAAAAGATATCGAAAGTTAAAACCTTTTGCTTTTTTTTTTGTGTGTGTGCCTACTTCCCCAGCCTTAAATTATTCAAAATTGCATAATTTATTTCTGTAAATAAATTCAACTGGTATGCTTTACAGTGCAATACTGATTAAAATAAATACACCACATACAATAAAAATTTGCACATCATAAAGTTTTTATTTATTACCTTTGTGTGTGCTAAATACAAGATGGTGCTAATTTTGATTTTTAAATAATTTTGAAAAATGCCTTAATAAGAATTAATTTGATTGAATTGCCAACAAATATGTCAAAAATCTTGTCATTTACATTCAGTCTCTTGAGCATCATAGATGTGCAACTGAAGTTGGGAAAAAAAGCTGTGGAAATAATGAGTCTGGTATTGTTTAAGTATAAATAAGGAGGTGAAAGTTTAAAATGTATTAAGCAATTTGATATTTTTAATTTATTTTTGTGATTCTGAATCAAACAGCTAGACAGTGACAAAATTCTTTTAAATAATCTGAGTTATTTCTCTTAATTGGAAAATGCTATTATTTCATTCAGTTTTAATTTGGTTTGCTTCATGTCTTCTAATTAGTGTCACTAAAATAATTAAGTTAATGACAAAGTAAATATTTCACTATCATTAAAGCCAATTCCAAAATATAAATAGTTCTAAACACTGGTATATTTCAAAAAATTACACTTAAAAAAACTGATTTTTAATGAATATTTAGAGAAACATATGAAGAACTTGGTGAAAGATGTTTATAAGATAAATAAATATTCGTCGGATCAAAAATATGGAATTTAATTTTATGACAAAATTTTTCATGACACATTTTTAATTCTTTCAATAAAAGCATAGAAGTATACTATTCATTAAAAAATTTAAATAATTCATTATAAAAACATTTTTCACTGAGTCTTTTGTATCCACTTAATGTTTAAATTCTATGTTGCTATCTAGGGTTTGCTGTTTAAATTGTTTATTTAATCATTTCAATGCATTTATCTGAAAATTAAAATGGTCTAATTTATTTGCTTCTGTGTTAGATTTAGAATATCACCTAAGTCCAATTTGTACATAAATGTAACTATTATTATGAGTGTTTTCATACAATCATCTGTTCCATTTCTTTGATTGAAAGAAACTATAAAATAGTAAACTGTGTCAGTCAAATTAAAACCCAACAATTTATTTTTACAGTGTGTTTTGCTAATGCATGAATAATGCCATTCATCTATGCAATACTAAACAAAAATATCTTCCCTTAAATCTTGCTTTGCATTAAGATCTATTGTCAAAGTTAGCCTGTGGTGTCTTATTGATGAATGTAATGTGTTTTGGAATGATTATTTGGTACTTTTGATGAATATGTTTATGTATATATGTAATATTTTGAAGTTATCTCTTTCACAGAGACGTTGATTGTACAGTTTTCTTTACTGTTAATGGTTCCTACCATGTACATAAATGTCTTATACCAGCATGTAGCAACAGCTGCATGTTGCAAACATCTGTCAGTGCATGCATTTCAGTGGCCATAAATGTCAAACATCCACTTATTACGACTTGATTTTTTTCTTTTACCACTACACAAATAATTACAAAATAAATTTCCACAAGTTAATTTATAATGTTATTAAAAAGAATCCCACAATTAATTAATAAATGTAAAATCTACTTTTTTGTACTGCTACTAGAGTTATTAAAACAGTTGTAACGGAGTCATCTCGTGCTCATGTAATGTACATCAAATGAGCCACACTAATTTTGGAATCCATAGTACATACTGCAAGAAGAAAAATAACCAGATATCACAGTATAGCATAAGACAGAATATAGTTACATAGACCTCTTGACTAATATACATCAAGTGAATTGACTCCATTAACAGAATGCATTTTCTTCACTCATCAAACAGAAAGCAATCTCATATGGTAAAAATACCATATGAGATTGAAAAACTCCTTCTCCAAGTCACTATATACAGGGTGCCCATTAATGTTAAAAGTGGCTAAGCGCTACGTCAGGAGACCGCTTACAGCGTGACATGGTGGCAAACTGCAGAATTAGGAATTAGAGGAAAATTTGGTAAGTTTGTATACACTGGTGTCCAAAAATAATGCACAATTTTGAAGATGCTACAAAATTGGAGTTAATATGGATACTATGGTTCGCATTCAGTTGCTGAGAATCATGCAACATCCTATCGTTGGAGCTCACATTTTATAGTGAAGATTTGGTCGTGAGGGCAATTACGGGGGGCCACCAGAAAGGGATGAAGGCGAAAATGGAGTTTGACCCATCCTGTTTCACAGAAAGCTGATAACAAGATGTAACTTTCATAAATGGTTATGTTTGATGTGCATAATAATTATATGCATTTTCATAAACACAGCACAAATATTCGGGAAGATATAAAAGTTTTCTTAAAAAATCCTACATTTCTCTGCATGTTTTTTGCAAACATGCAGAGTTTTCCACCAAATTGTATGAAACTTACAGAATACTTAACAATAAGTAAAAGAAGCATTGTATTAAAAATTTGAATACTTCAGGAAATATGAACATTTGTAGTAATATTGAATTTTATGAAAGTTGAATATCCTGAATGCTCATGTATACTTATAAGTTAAATACATAATTTAAATTACTGTTCGACGATTACTATTCGAAGATTCAGGTTTAAAAAATATCAATTTGTGCAAGAACCCTCATAATTTAGTTTCTCTTAAGAGTATACTGAAATTCACCCAAGTATGAGTAGAGCATACTGAAATTCATTTACTCTTTTTAATTTGTTGATTGCATGTAATTTGAAAATTGAATAGATTTCGAGATATTCAAGCAAAATTAAGAAAGGGGAGGAAATCCAAGATGGCGATGCGAGCTCACCGCCCCCCAGGACTGGGGACAGTTAGTATGTTGATCAGAAACCCCTCACGAACAAGTGACCAATTTTCAAAACTATACGATTTAATGTTTTTTTTTTTTTCAAACACTTCGTTGACTGGACTATCAACTAGGATATTTTACAAATTCATCCACTTTGAGACCAATTATCTCAAAAACTATTAAAGCTGAAAAAAACTCGAAGCATCTATTTGTAGGGAATTGTACACTTTTTAATTTATTAAATCCCATGTAATTTGAATATTGAATAGTTTGAGATTTTCAAGAAAAACTAAAAAACGGGGAGGAAATACAATATGGCAGCAACCTTTGAAACACATTATCTGGGAAACTATTGAAGCTGGGGAAAAAGTATGCATTTGCAGGGAATTTTATGCTCTTTAATTTATTACATCAAATGCGATTTGAAAACTGGATAGATTTCGCAGGGTTCCCACGGTCCTTGAAAAATTTTTGATGAAATTAGGTCCTTGAAAGTCATTGAAAAAAGGATGAGGTCCTTGAAAGTACTTGAATTTTTAAGTGACTGCTGACCCCATTTTCTCCTCAACGCAAAATATGAAGGTCACCGAAAAAACTCCAGGAGCACTCATGTTTCTCCTCACCGCTTATCACCCTCTGCAGAGTAAAATAGTTCAAGAGGGGTAGTTCGATCCCTTGCAGTTTTCAAACAAACAGTACTCTCTTGGAAATGGGGCTTTAACCCTCTGATTCGTAGGACACTGAGCACCCTGCCACCCCCCTCAAAAACTGCAATGACAGCTGACAATCTTCAGGGGTTTTATTTGAAAGAAATTGGTTCGGGGTTGAAATGCTTATGGCCAATTTTGAGGATTACAGCGAATTTATGTTCGGACTTCCCCTAACAGTTCTAGGAAATATCCCTTACCCCCAAGGTTGAAATTTTACAGAGAGTGGGATGTTCTCGAACTGTAGGTTGGTTGCACATTACGCTTCGGACCTTTCAGTATGGACAGTTAATTTCGCTGCTTAGACTTGAAACTTATATTTAGGTGGGGGTTAAATATCAGTGACTTATTTTTACTTATTTCAACTGTTTGAAATTCTAATCAATCGTGTATTGATAGCTACTTTTGATTATTGTCTCTTTAGAAGGTCAAAAATAAAATTTTCATTTAAAAATTTAGTTTTTATTCTGTTTGAATCATTGTTACATTGTGATTGAATTACTAAAATGGCAAGGCTTGATCTTAAAAGCTATAATATAAAGGTTTATAAAAGATCTGTTCCAAAAAGCATAAAGTAGTTATTAATTGTAAATTTCTTTAGTGTTCAATTGAGATTGACTTATGGATATGCAAGATAAATTAGATACGATTTTTGATTTTATTTCAATATATTTCAAGTTTGCAGTTAAGATTCTATTGTTATTCATTATTGCTTCTACACTGTCTCTTGTCCTATTGATATCAAATATAAAAAAAAATCATGGTCGTTTTTTTGATAACTTATTTTTATTATTATTATTTTTTATATTTTAATTTATAGTTTGATTCCTGTAAAATCAGAACAAGTGTATAGACACGCTTTACAGTTTTTCAAGTGAAAAATTCAGTTATGTGCAATTTCTACAATATGTAATTTTATGGTCCTTAATTTTCCGTAAAAGGTCCTTGAATTTTTTTCTTCAATAAGAGTGGGAACCCTGTTTCGATATATTCAAGAAAAAACTAAAAAAGTGGAGAAAAAATCCAAGATGGATCCCCCCCCCAAGACCGGGGACTTTTAGTATGTTGATCAGAGGCCCCTCACGAACATGTGTACCAATTTTCAAAACTATATGATTTAATATTCTTTTGAAACCCTTCACTGACTGGACTAAAAAAAGAATGAATCAAACTCCATTTTCGCCTTCATCTCTTTCTGGAATCCTGCAATTGTCCTCGTGACCTAATCTTCACTGTAAAATGTGAGTTCCAATGATAGTATGTCCCACTATTCTCAGCAACTGATTGTGAACCATATTAACTCCAATTTTGTAGCATCTTCAAAATTGTTTTATTTTTGTACAACAGTGTACATTACAAGTCTTTTTATGATCTAATTAGTAATCTTCTACACATGGTTTCATAAAATAAGGAATTTTTCTTATTTTCTCATCTTTTATGCCACAATTAATAACCAAGCTAATAATATTATTTTTAAAGTATACAATGCAAATTTTTACTGCAGGAAAAAATCATAAAATATAGAATCCTGCTATCAGTATAATCAAAATCTATCAGTCATACAACATATAAATTAGGATAAATTCGTTGAGAACCAATTCAGTATTCATTACATGGAAAGTGACAATGCTATTTCCTCATTCTATGCTTACAACCCTGTTATGAAATTGATTTTAATGCAAAATTACAAATTAGAGAACTTTAAATGTATGTCTTTTCGTTATATTTCGAGTAACTACCAAAATTCTTTCAACTCTTTCCAGAAAGAAAAAGCCAAAATGGTAACTGGATCCCTTAACTTAAATTGGGCCCAAACCTAAATAGGATTCAGTAAATGCAATCAGGAACAAATTACTGTTTTATATATTCCATGATCACTATTGAAAACTGTACTGAAGTGCATACAGTTTCTCTTCCAAAATCGGATCAAGTGTAATCAGACAACTCATAATACAATAACTTCATGTTAAAAAAATACTGCATTAGAATTTTCAGTTATATTTTGTGAAATTAGCTATATTTCAAAATGTTATTTGGGAGCAGAATGTTTACTTGATAATTATCCTCCAAATTTTAAAAAACTTGAAAGAGCAACCTTAAATCAATAATTTGACTAACTTTTATCTTTTAAAGCCAACTCAATATCGGAGAGTGTACCTTGTTCAACTAATAAAGTCTCCAATTTATTTTATTGGATAAATTATTATTTTTTAAAAAAGCCAATTCAAAGATGTGAAGACACTTCGTATTGAGCAGAACTCTGTAAATGACTCTCCGTTGCCATTATTTCTATAATCTTTTCAAAACCATCGATTCTTTTCTCTTATTCCAACACTCAAACCTTCTTCATATATTGTGTTTATAATCAAGACCAAAATTCAAAAATGAAAAAAATTTGAACAAAACTTCATCACTCTGCTTTAAAATTTATTTTCTTGTGAATTCATAAAATATCACTTTTTTGATATACTTGATCACAAAAAAAAAAGAACCCATATTATATATTGAGGTTAAAACAACCACAACAGTATCACAATGTAATAAATCTAAATACTAATAAAAAATACTTTCTAACATACATGATTACTACAAATTTCACAAAATTTATAAATAACACACCATGACTTAATATCTACAACTGGGGCGGGAGAATGAATTGATAGAAAAACAAGTTATTCAATGATAACAGTAATATTTTTCAAACATAATATGAAATAACAAGAATAATTGAGTTTCAAAACTTTTGTGCAAATCCATTCATTTTAAAAACATTTTATCTCAAAAGCTCTTAAATATAGTTCAGTTTTCCTACAATGGCTAGACAAACAGAATGTCTTTAAATCCAGAAATAGAATACATTGATTTATGTCATTTTAAAATTACTACATAGAGTACCTGAATTTATACATATTAGAAAGTAGATATGAAAAAACTACAACTTTATTTTTAAGCCTACAAAATTTGAATCTTCTTAAATTTGCAAAGAAAAATAAAATATGCATAAGACTTTAATATCACAGATAGCTCTCAAAAAAGGTTTAATGATTTTTATATTTAAGGGATAGTAATTTTCAGTTCAAAGAAAAGCCAAATATAATTATTAAAATAATAGTCAGAGATAACTCAAATTGACAGTATGTGGAACACTATAAAGAGTATCACTGCACCACATTAAATAATACTGCATATGACCCTACTGTATTTAAAAGTCATTGACATATTTCAACATAATTTAATTCCAAACCCTAGTAATCAGTATTCTGTGTAATGAAACTATATAATACAAATTGTTTAATTTTATAGAGCTCTATTTGTAACCCTAATATGCATGGAAATATGTATTGTATCATTGACCAGTGATGTGGTTGACTGTAGCCTTTCTCACACACTATCGACTCGATTCGTTCATTCATTGATAATGTAATGGAACAGTTTCAGCTTTGTGATTTTAAGTTCAACTAAATTGTGCTACATATCTGCTTTGTTGTTATGTGGGAGTAGTGCACATTAAATTTGATCATGGCACAAACACTTTTGTCAATGGACAGGCAATTGGCATCCTTTTTATCAGATATTGGCTCAAACTTATAAGACACATTTCCATACTATAATTTCAAAATAAAAGAAAGTAAACTAATAGGAGAAATCTAATAATTACAGGGAAACTATGTCAGTATAAAATTAACAGCAAACAGAGTGCAGATGAAAGTTAAAGAAGGAAACCATTAATTCCTTCTTATAGTTAAACTGCAATAAGATTAGGGAATGAATAAAAAACAATAATATAAATTATTAAAAAAAATATTCATCAAAACTCTATGTTAAGTACAATTTTTGTATTAGTAATTAATTCGAAAAATCAAGCATCTTTAAAATTGAAGGAAAATTTTTTTAAAACAAAAACAGCTACTTTCAATTTTAAAAAAAATTGATGGTTTTAAATCTTGATATTTTGTCAGTAATTTGAGACTGAGTAACATGTGAATCAATCAAATATTTTTCAAGAATAAACATATTTAAGAAGACGATTTCAGTAAAAAGTGCAACTGTAAAGTTAAAAAATGAGTTATTAATAAATGATAATCAGAATAAAATTCTAACTAAAAATAATTATTAGAAAATTTTTAAATCCAATCTTTCAAGTTAAGATGATTTTCTTAACTATTTTCATTCACAAATATTGAAGAAATTTAGAATCATAATCCACTGTTCAAGGCCGCATTTACACCAGAGTTGTAAACATGTGTTTACAACATTTCTAAAACAGCACTATTTTTTTTAAAAAAAACATCTCGTGTTTTCAACAGATTTGGTGTGTTTACAACAGATATTTTGTTTCCCACTCAGAGTGGAAACTTTTTAGATGTTGTAAACAATCCTACTCCTTTTGTGCATTGGTGCCATGGAGTACCTCACGAATTTATTATTTCAAGATTCCAGTACAGATTAGATAATTGACAGATTAGATAAAACAATTATACATTTTAAATATATAAAATAAATATTTTACAATAAGGTGATCTGCTTTTATTATTCGCCAATATAAGCTATTATTTACAAACAAAAATCTCATGCATATATGATTTCATGTGAAAAGTAAGCAGAACACAACTTTTTTTGAAAACTATGTACTGAACCTATAATTTTATTAATTAATAGAAACATTTAACATGGAGCAAGCTCATTCTTTTTCCCCATAATTTTATACAAAGTAGGCCTATTTGTTATTTTATATTTAGGCAAAATAAATTCTTGCCTCATTAGGCAGAACAGCTTTTGTCAATACTGTTTCCCCATAAATTTATGCAAGTTTTTGCCTTCAGTGTTTGCTATTAAAATGTATTCTGAAAGGAAGAATTTATAATCAAAATGGCTCAATAACAGCTTCCTAAAATAATATTCGAGACAATTCACTTGACAAAGGATCAAAGTCATCTTCATTTAAATCTTTCAACAGATCATTTCCACTGCACCGAAATCTCGCTTTTAACAAGGGTATCACTGGAGGATCCGTTGTGTCGACAAAAGTTACTGCTACAAGCACAACATCCTTCACACTTGACAAATGAAGCGAGAAGAAAGTTTATGCATGTGTGTTGACAACAAAAGTTATAAGAACCACTAGTTTTTGATTACAACAAAAAGTTGTCAACATATGATTTCAACACAAAAGATGAAAGCAAATGTTTACAACACTAGGTGTAAATGTGCCTTAAGAGACCCATCATGATCTTATCATTTTAAAAAATAACAGTGTTAAAAAAAAGCCTCAAATAAAACCTGCATTAAAAAACTTACTACTCTAAAGAACAAAGTTTTTTAGATTTACAACATGCCAAATAATACATATAAAATTTTTTACATTTCTCTGAATATCTAAAATTTTGTTGTATATTGCAGTCCTAATTTAATACTTAAAACACTTTTAATTTTGGCAACAAAACAATAAGTACAGAAAACTAATAGAAACAAAATTATTGATAAATAAAATGCAATGATTTAAAAAAAAAGAACTTTTATCCCTGTCATACTGAATAGTTCAAAACTCACAGACTTTGTCACTGAAGGTGTAAACCCAAATTACAGTAATTAAAGGACAAACATTTAATTCTAGAAATTTGATACCAGTTACCTCAAAAAAGTGGGAGCTATAAAAGAGGGAATGATGAATATCCTCATTGTAAAGATCAGTTGAATAAAAAGAGCTTTGAAAACAAATGTTTTAAGACTTCCATTCAATTTGATACCATTTAATCAGATTTTACTCAAAACAGGGAAAACAAAATTGGCTATTTTTTTTTAAACCAAGGTACAAACAGATCCAATTACCAACAAGAGTCGTAAAAGGACAACCTACAAAATTGACAAAATATTGGTGATAGCAGAATTTTGCATGTATCATTGGTTGATGTAGAAGTTCATGTGGCAGCTGTTTCAATGAGAATCACAAAATGGAAGTCAAAGATATAACAAAATAGAAATTGATTTAAACCTATAAACTTAGTAAACTTTTATTTTCTATATTTTTAGTGAGTTCTTTCTTTTCCTACAGCATTTTAACTGTTGATTTTCTACAAATTTTGAATGATAATTCTGCATTACCAAATGTTCTAGATAAAGTACCATTTATTTAGTTATAAAAGAACAATAATTTAAAATCCATGTCAAAGCAAAATTTTGTACACATATTCAAACCAAAATATAAATGCTTTCATCATTTCATATATATATATTTTCAATCTACTTACAACATATACTATAGTAACTGAGGTAGAGGAAGAGCAGGTAAAAGAGGATCTACACAATTAACCCATAAGTTAGCACATGTACTGTGATAGTTTCTGCCACCGTAGGAAAGGTTCAATGTTTCTTCATTACAGAGCTTACTTTTCATCTGTATATTTAACAAGCACAATCCACAAGCATTGCTGCTGTCATCTGAAACTGCACTTGAAAACTCCAATGAAGACTCTTTGGGCTGAAGACAAAAACAATAGTTTTTAATCACTTCTAAAATAAGAGATGCATCAGTAGAATTTTGATGCAAAAAATAGTCATATAACACCAATAAAGCAAATGGCATCTGAATCATTTCATTTTCCAAACTATATGAACATTTACAGTTGCAAATAAACTTTAAGTAAATGAGTTCTCAAGAGTGTGTTTTGAAACCAAAATGAGAATGAGAGTGGAAAATGATTCAGAATTTTTTCTGTAATAAATTTATTTTGATTAAAAATGACTCTCCTGTGTGATACCTAGACACTTTGCTATGTTTGACAGAAGTTGGGTATTGCAGGAATTTCTCATTTCCTATAGAACTCAAAGAATCTGAAAATTTGACTCAGCAGTTCTCAATATTAATTCTCAATTTTAATAAATGAACCATTCCTTTCACTTTTAGAGATGCTGTAAGACATCATTGTTACCGAAACAAATCTATAGCTAATATGATAATTGAAGAAGTAATAAAAGAAGAATATGAGCTGTTGAAATCAAAATACAAATAAGGACAAGATTGCTAGCACTAAAAGATATCAAGTATCAAGTCATTTTTGACAAAATCTCTCCATAAAGTGAATATTTAAAGTTTTTAAGTATTTGGAATACATCATTTCAAATTAAGGGGAATGTTCTTTCCATTTAATCTTATTTTGTTGGTTGTTCTAAGTATCTAAATATATCAATAATTTTCTACGAAAAAAATTGTTTTAAAATCAATAATAAGCCAAATAAATAAAATCAAAAATAAATATAATTTGAAATGTACATGTTGGGAATTAACTTCTATTAATGAGCAAATTGTCTTTTAAGTCTGTTTCAAAGCTCCAGTGCAACCTGTTAGTAACTATGCAGCGTCACAGTATGGGTTTTGTCACATTATGCTTAATTTGTAGTTACAGAGCTTCAGATAGAGCATGGCACCAGAGGCTGGTTACAGCTATATTGTGTATCTTGTCTGTTCCATTTTTAAATTCCTAGATGGGAGACAGCTGCTACTTTTCCAATAATCAATATATTTAAAATAATTGGCAAAAACAAAGAATGAGTCCCAGTCTCAACCACTGGACCGATATCACCAATTTGTATTTCATATGAAAGCTTATGACCCCTAGATACATCATCAATAGTTGCCTGCCCCCCCCCCATAAGCACAACCACCCTCCATTTTCAAGAGAAATCTCAAGAGCACCACTTTACTGTAATTCTCTATGCGGGGAAAAACCTTGACAGAGTCCCCCAGCCCCAACCATTAAATTGATACTGCCAATTTTTATTTCATACAAAATTTCATGTCCTCTAGAAATATTATCAACGGTTGTCACCACCACTCCATTTTCGAAAGAAATATCAAAACACCACTTCACTGCACATTCTTAATGGGGAAAAACCCTGGCAGAGTTCTCCAGCCACAACCACTGTACTGATTTCACCAATTTTTATTTCATTTGAAAGTTCATGACCCCTAGATATGTCATCAATGGTCCTGAGAGATATCCCAAAAGAAAACTTTGACAGAGCCCCCAACCTAAACAAATGAACCAATTATGCCAATTTATTTTGTCACAAGTGTAGCTATAGGCTATTACTATTATGGGTGAACAGTTGGTTGCTGAAGACTGTTAGTATTGGTTTAAAAATAAATTTTGAAAGGAAATTATCAGGAAATTCTATAAAAATTATACCTTGTTTTCCAGCTATATCCGAACTACAATCACCACTGCAGCTAGTCACAAAAGGTGGCTAGTTTATTTTAACATGGCCTCTATATTATAATTCCTATGCCAACATTTCATGTTATTTAAATTTTACTAAACATTTAAAAATATTACTTGCTTCTATTACTTTTCTAAAGAATATCCCAAGTGTACATACAGAAAACTTAAAAAATCGTGCAAGAATTAAAAAAAACTCTAAAAATAAAGAAATCCATCAATCTGTTAGTACTTGGCAGGACACACAGCTGGACTTGGAGCTACCAAATTTGGCACAAACCTATAATAGAGTATGACGATGCACTGCTAGGAGCGATTTTATCATAATTTAATTACATTCTTAATTAATAAAAAAGTAAACAAAATTCTGAGTCTTTCAATGATAATTTTAGAAAAGTTTGCCTAAAATAGCATAAACAATGTTTATGCCACTTTAAATTATTTTTTAAATATAATTTGTGACTATTTTGTTCTTTGTTGTAAAGAAATTTAAAACAATTCCATTATTTAATTTATTTTTTAATCATATATTTTATTCCAAAGTTTTTTTTTTTTAACTAACCCCAACGTAGATTTTTCATTTTTGCTTTTATTTTGCAGTATACATGCCAAATAAATAACATACCATAATTTTTTTCTCTTTTAGCTTTTCAATTTCTTTATTTTATTTGTCTTAAATAGCCAATAAGTAACTTACCTTAATTTTTTTTTCCTTTTTGTTTTGCAATTTCTTTGTTTTATTTGTCTTAAATAATTAAACTTTAATTCTTTAATATTTTTACATATATTTGAGTTTTTATAATAATCGTATTTGTCTATTTCATCCTGTAATGAAAAAATCTTAAATAGTTATACACACCACTCTAATAGTTCAGAAAGCTAATATTTTAGGCAAACAGGCTGGACACCAAAGTTTAATAAAATAAAGCTTACCATGAGGTAAGAACCAGCAATGAATCCACAAATAGTTTGCCATATTTGATCAGCGTCATTTAGTAAGTCTATCATAGGTTGGGTTTGCTTCCCAGCAGATTTGGAGGCTACAGCAATGCGGCGAACAACCTTGTACACTTCTATAACATCTGTTTATAAACAGGCAAGAAAATAGATGAAAATTTTAATCAAATCAAACTTTCAATATAAACAAGCAGATAATGCTTTAATAACGGTTAATAGATAACATCTTAGTAAGTTAAAAAGCATATTTTCTAATATTATGCAAGATATTTTAATGGTTTTTTTTTAGTAATTCAAAAAATTTAAGAGTTCACATTCTGTCAACTTTTTGGCAAAAAAAACGGTACTCATTGATTAGAAAATAAGATTAATGGCTAAATAAGATTAATAATGCTTTAATTAACTTTACAGAATAAAAGCAAAATTTAGATGGATTTCTCATGAACTGAAAGAAGTTTTCTTAACAAAACACATTAACATCCGAGATGTGTTCATTAAATACAATGAAAACTAATCCATTTTTGAAAATCCTGATTACTGGAAAGATATTGTGTTCCACAGTGGCAATGCAATGCCAAACACATCTTCAGTCACTCAACAAAAATAATGAGAGCTTGTTTGGGATGTGTTGCCACATTTAACATATAGTCCAGACTTTTCTCCATCAGATTACCATTTATTTTGTTCTTTGGAAAATTTTTTGAATATTTAAAATTTCAATTATGGTAATGATGTCAAATCACACTTCGCTAAATGTTTTATTGATAAAAAACAGAAGCTTTCTGAATGTGGTGATATAATGCTACCTGAAGGATGACAAAAGGTCAGAAGCAAGCATGGATAATATGTTCCTGAATAAAGTTATTTTATTCCATAAAAAAATTGTTTTTTATTTGCTTTAAAAAATCTGTAAATACTCAGTTACTACACGAATATTTTTAATCAAGAATAAAGACTTGTAATGCATGATAAAAAAGTTCAGAGATACAAACCTTTGATATAATTTTCACCTTCTTCAGATTGAAGTACTTCATTGCATACTGAACTGCAACTCATTTGATTGAATAATTTCTTCGTCTTCTGTAAAATGTTTACTGAGCTCTGAAGACAGCGTACCCAACAGCTGATATGTTGGTCTTCATCTTTCCTCTGTCAATCAAAATTAGATTCATCAAAAAAATATTTATTAATTTTATTAATAAATAATGTATCATTATTATTAATTTTTATTAAATTATATAAAAGATAAATTTATTTTTATTTTATAATAAAACAAATAAAACTTCCTAATTAACATGTTAATTACGATACAGATTTTTAAGGATCAATATTTCACACTTTGCTACAGTAGAATAACCAAGGCAATATAAAATGTTATAATCAAGATTTTACTAGCATTGTTATGATTCTTGCAAAAACATTTGGAACAGAAATTTTCAATGTTCTTGCAATAAGCAAAAAAGCTATAGGTTTTTAAACTTTCACATAATTTCAAAATGAAAAATATCTTTATTAGCATGGTACTAAAGGTAATTTGAAAAATTTCTTCAAAAATTTTTGCTTCTATCAAAACAACAGAATTTTGAAAGTTACATGTATTAAAGAATTTAATGAGAAAAACAATACTATAAAATTTTAATTAAAATCCATCCATACCTCTTCCGCTCTCATCACACTGTACTTATCAGTTAAGGGAACATTCCTTAAATTTTGGAAATTCAAATTCAGAGGATAAGTAGTTGAATTATCTAAAAAGAAAAAAAAACAAAACAAAAAATAAGCTTTGTGCAAGGTCATTTTCACTTCTATCACAAGGAAGATGAATCTTTTGAAGAAATGTTAACAGTTAAATTTAGCAAACAATCCTTTATTTCAGTACTTCAAAATATATATGTTTATACAGGGTGATTATAAAAATATTTGGCAAAAAATTAAAGCCAGGTAATAGGAGCCAAAATAAGAAGATATTGAGGTGGTAGTGGATGATTATGAGCAGGGCAGCTCGTGTATAGGGACTGCAGCACCCCAAACTTTTTTCAGAGCATGAATTAAATTACTTAGTTTTGCTTGCAATATCTACATCTATCAATAAAATTAATTTTTGACACTTTCAGCTGCGCCGAAAAGCTGGATAAAACCGAGGTTACTTCGGAGGATTTTCCTTATCCCGTCTTCTCAGAAAGCTTTTCCCTCATCAAGAACTGGAAATTCCCTTTGTTCCAGTTCCGACTTTTTGAACATGTGCAGTTACTTTGCAATCCCAGTCTTCCTTTTTTTCCAATGGGCATTTAAGCTGAGAATTGTGTTGAGAGTAGCACCGGCGAGATAGGGAAACATTTTAAACAATTTTTTTCACTGCGGAAGAATGTTTCACAAGATAAAATTTGAAAATAAATAACTTTCAAAATTATTAACCAAATATTCATTCAAATCTCTTCAAAATTATCTGATTATGAGGCAATATTTAAATGTTCAGGTATATTTAACATCCACAAGGCTCATCACTGACAGCATAATTCAAATGAAACAAGATTACATGTCTACAAGGAAAGCAAGAAATATTGCCAGAAATTATAAATATACTAGATAAATAAGTTATTTTTACATTTGCTTTATGTGATTTCACTTATTTTGTGCATATACTTCAGTTTACATATAAAATATTGGCACCAAAGGGTGGATTGTAAGTGAAAAATGTTTAAGATTCGAATTTAATTATATTTAATGAAAAGTGTGGCTATTCAGTCTCTGGCCACTAACAGTAGAATTTAAGAAGCATTGGGAACACTTAAATTTTCCACCGTGAAGAATTCGATCTTGAAATACATAAAAACCTATACACAATTTTATCTCTCCCTCTTTGCAATTATTTCTCTTGGATATCAATAATGTATATCTTTACCATGGTAGAAAATTGGCTAATGCCCATTTTGCTTGTTTTGAGTAAAAGTTGATTTAGTGGATTCCAATCATTAAAACAGGATGCGAAAATATTTTTTTTCCAAATGTATTTTATTCAATTTACGTCTGCAATGAGGATATGACACAGAATCAAATATGCATTTTGGAAATGTATATCCTCCCACTGATTAATTGGGTCAAATATTTGATACAGATGTAAATTTTACTGTAAAGACCACACGCCAATTTCATTAATTTAGCTTGATGCTTTTCTGAATTAGCATATTTGCATACACACGGAATACCAGACATCTTTCATTGCTTTCACTCCTTTGATGAAATATGTGACAAATTTAAAAATTGACAGATTTGGGCATTAGTCCTTTTGCTACCATGGTATCCATTTGCAAAATACATCATTCTGAGAATTAGATTTAAAAAAAATTAATAAAAAGATTATGAACTTACTATTTTCTTGCAGTTTGGCATCTTTAGCTGGGGATGGAGATTTAGATGCTACACTTACAGGAACAGGTGATTGAAATTCACCAAAACAATCTTCGCCATCCCCTCCTTCGAGATATGCACTTTTCAAGTCCAAACTAGGAACAGACCCTTGCCTACTCAATGAAGACTTGGATTCACCACTGTGTCCACCACCATCAAAAGGCCCCAATTCAAGACTAGACACAGACTGGCTCTCAGCAAGAGATATGTTATCTTTCAGGTGACGGAACAGAAATTCAGATCCTAACTCAGGTTTACAAGGAACAGGTAAACTACTGGAAAAATCACCAAAATCATCATTAAGCTGTAAAGTACTGGCTGGAGCAGCTGATGGTAGTTGGTGAAACTCTGTGGAATTGGGGGATTCTTTGAAATTTGCGAAGTCTGCAAAGTTAGTGTTTAGACTTTCAAGCTGAGAAGTCACTGCTTCTACAGTTGGCACAGGTGGTTCAGCAGTGAGAAATTCACCAAAATCATCATCTTCTTTGGTATAATTTGTTGAAATAGGATTATTACTTTTAAAGAGGTCCAAATTTGTGTCAGTGTTAGTAACAAGAACAGAAGGATTTGGTAATAAGCCAGAAGGATGAGCAGTTTTATTGTTCTGACTAGTTTCTTCAGTAGTTGATTGTTTTGTACTTGCAGAACTAGTGAAGTCTGTAGAAGCAGCTGAAAAATCACCCCAATCATCACCACTTTCTACTTGCTGTAATGCACGGAAAACACTGTACTTGTCTTCTTCAGGAGACATTAAGTCTTGTTCTTCCAATGGTGGTTTCCTGGAATTAGTAGAGGCTGGAACTTTGTTGAAAATCATTGAAGAACTAAGTGCAGGTGCCTGCTTAAAGTTGGCAAAGTCTTCACTTCCATGTACTGAGTCTGAAGATGGAGTATTCATAGAGAAATTAACAGCTGTAGGAGTGGCAGATTTAAAATCATCAAATTCATCATCGGGAGAGCTTATGAAACCTAAACATTAAAAAAATCATGTATGTTTCATGCATAAAATCTCATTTCTTGGAGTTTCACAGCAGAATAGGGAATTTACTTCAAAAACTTAAATATACCAAGATTTTGATGATCCAGACAGAACATCAAAAAAAAACTTCATATGACATCTTAATTTCATATAAAGATTTATTTCAATAAGTAAATCAATCAGTTAATAATTAATACCAAACCTCTGACATGAATTATTGAACAGATATGGTTATAGCATCAATCTACTTTTTAAGCACATTATTCCTATTTGGATAGAAATGAGAATTTAAATGTGTAAGGAAAATTTGCATATTGAAATTATAGTTTATTCTGAATATCAAACTACAATTTTGCACAAGCAAAAAAAAAATAAAAGACATAATTCGAGGCCAACAACTGTAATTATTAATCCTCGAAGGGTCCAATTATTTTGATATAGTTTTCAGGTTAGAAAAATTAGCTTTTAAAGTGAATGAACCTTTTTCTGTATTTAATCATATCTCTGAAATCTTAAGAATACTTTATTCATGGTTGTTTAAGAAAATACACATATAAATTTGAATTATGAGCTTTTGAACTGAATATGAAAAAAGCCAACTCTACCGCTCAGAGGATTAGAAAAAACAAATAATTTTAACTATTAAAAAAAAAAGAAAAGAAAATTAACATCCATTAGATCTGAAAGGATTTTAAAAAACTAAAAATTCATTTCAAATTATTTTACTGGATTAATTTACATTTAAATGCAAAATAGACTTTTTAAATCAAATTATGTTTTAACAAGTAAATAAAAAGTAAAGTATACAATGCTTGTGAATTTAATAAAATACACTGATACCAGATTATTTCGCATAAATAAAAAGTCACATGCTCATAAAAATAATATGCTGCAAATAAAAAATACCATATTTTTTTCAGCACAAGATACTTCAATTACAATCTTCTAATGATTACTGGGAATTCCTTTTACAGAAGTAAAGGACACTATTTATAATATAAAGAAGAAAAATTCAATAGAAAATCTCATAGGTCAAAAAAGGTTTTTTTTAAGACATAGTTTGGTTTAGTTATATGAATATTCCATTTCTGAAGCAAAATAATGTCTATTTTAGGATGGACCACTTGAGCTACCACTCAAGTCTCCAAACCTCCATGCTAATGGGAGAGGGTTTCACTCAAATGGATTTAATATGTACCAGACTCATAAATACAGTAGATCTTTGGCAGAAATGGATCTGAAACCTGGAACTGTTTGGGCCGCCAAAAATCGAGAATCTACCACCAAAGTCTTCACTATAAAATGTACATGATACTCGATTGTATGTCCCACGATTCTCCACAGCTGATTGCGAACCATAGTTTTCGAATAAATTGCAAATTTCTCGCATTTTCTGAAATATTGCTTAATTTTAGCACACCAGTGTAGAATGGTTAAAATGCACAGACTTTTTATTGTTCACTCTTCAAGAAATTATGAATTTCTAAATCTTAAGAAAAAAGCACAGGAATTCTTTTCAACTTTAATAAATATCTTATTAGAATCAAAAAGAAATTTATCATTATTGATTTAGTAAGAAATAATCAGACTGCTGTCAGATCAAAACTGAATTCAATAATGTTCCTCAACAGAAAAAAAAAAGAATGCATAGACCCAATTTTGAAATCCGAGATGATAAAAGTTTCATATTTAAAGGCTATTTGAATTTCTAAATTATTTTGATCACAGAAAAAAAAAATTGCCATTTGTTTTAAGTATATGATGGCAAATCCTGTTAACACAAGCAACAGCTAAATATTGATTACTTACCAGATGAGTTAACATTAGCTGAACTAGCCGCATCTTCATTTTTAACATCTGTAAAAATATTCGTGATACCTGCAGAACTGTTGACATCTTTCAATGAGATGGCAGATGGTCTGATAACAAAATGACTATTTTGGTCAGTAGGGCATTTCGCATCAATGAAAGCAGAAAACTGACTCTCGTTTGTTGCTGTTTGTGGTGGTGGTGTACTTATGGTTTGAGTTTCAGTAAGCAATGGTGGTGAAGGTGCTGCAAAACACTGAAGCTGGGGAATGGGACAGGCAGGAAGTTGATGGAGAATATCAGCAGTTGTAATGATATGGCCAGCCTGAAATGATTACGAAATATTAACACAATTTTCAAACATAAAATGCCATACACAATAATTAAGCATATTTTGTGGCTTAATAATTTAATACTATTTTCCATACTGGGAAGAATGCATCCTATCATACAAGACGTGTCATAAAACAGTGAGAATATGAAGCTCATTGTCCAGGGCATGCCAATAGACGATAAGATATTCCTCATAGGATCTCAATCTATAATATACTAGTCACCTTCAGCGAAAAGTTTGTTTGCAAGGAATATTGCTTATCGAAGAATACAGCACCAAGGAATTATCATTAACTCTCTGACTGCCTATTTTTAAAATCCCTATTTAAATTCAACATTTTTAAGCATGTTCAAATAACATTGAACCAAATGAATTGTTATTTATATGCAATTCTTTATTAGTATAATATGATTCAATGCTATAATAGTACAAAGTAAGCACATTAGTTTGAGAAAATCGCAGGATGAAGCAGAAAATAGACATGTTTACTACCCACGGAAATCAAAGGATAAGCGGTCAGAGGGTTAACTTTATATAATTTAATTTCATACATTTATATATGTGTGTGTGCATTCAGACACAAGTTTTTGAAATATAGTCAGAAATTTCATGTGGATTTATACCTGTGTCATAATTATGTTCGATTAAGTGTTGATATTGTTTTGTTCTGAAGTAAAAGGTAAAAAAAAAAGGCAATTAATAGAATTATCATTCAATCCAGCAACATGTACATCAACAACAACTTGTTATCTTTACTAGATGTATGGATAACATCAAAAGTTGCTTAAGCTTTAAATAAAAACTTTCAAATTCTAAAATAAGTATAAATATAATAAAGTAAATTAGAATTCTATCAATATTGTTGATTTTTATTATTTTTAAAATTGAACCAATTCATTTAATAAATATAAAAACATAATATCTCATAAAATTTGACTTATTTGCAAAATAATAGCAATAAAAAATAAAAATTAACATTCATAGTAAATACCTGGGCCAGAGCTATAAGAGACAATGCAGCATACATTTCTTCAGTAGTCAATTGACCAGGAGAAGACCGATTTATTAACTCCCAAATATGCCCTAATATTTGCTGAGGAAGCCCAGATGATACCAGAATAGGAAAAAGTAATTTAGTATCAGGTGGAGTTGCACCATTGCTTGTGGCTAGGGATTCAACTTGCTTAAAAAGTTCTGGAACATATTCCTTGCTACACCATGGTGGAAACCCTAGAAAGGCATAGTCATCAATGGTTCAAAAATATTTACATAGAAACAGTTTTGTCATTAAATATATATATTTATCATATAGTCTATATCTAAAGTTTAGACGATTTAGATTTAAAAGAAACAAAAATCTTCAAAAATGAAACAAAATCTTAGTTTTTATTTTTTAAATCTAAATTAAATCTTGTTATTAAATTCGAGTAAGAAAATTTTAAATGTCAGTTTATACATTTTTGTAAAAGTCAAGAACCAATGAAAGTGAGTTCCTAAATCAAACTGATACAAGAATGCCTTGAAAGTATTTAAAATTTTAAGCCAATACAAAAAAAAAACCTTGCAAATGTTTTATCATGCATTGGTCATAGATTTAAAAAAAAAATGCTTCATATAAGTCATCAACATATGATAGCATAGGTTTTTTAAGGCAATTTCATAGGCAACTAAAAAAAAAAGGAACATCAAAATGTCTTGTTGATTATATAGAATTCATAATTGCTAACAAAGAAAAATATAACACACAGCTATTCTATAAAACCTCAACCAAATATATCGGAGATAAAGGACACCATGTCCATTTTTTTTTTCAATTATTAGAATAATGTTTACCGTCTTTGTGATACTCTACATATCATGAGAATATCGCACGACTGCAAAAGCAGCATTACAAATAATACTCAGTATTCCACCCCTAAACATGCACTTACAGTTCAAAGTCAAATTAGTATCAATTTATTGCCTAAGAATCCCTCTTCCCTCTAACATAACAGATATTCAACCACAAGATCTAAAGATGAAGGCAACAGGTTGGTCTATTCATCCTTCAGAACATCTCCAAGCAAACCAAATCTCGTTGGAAAATGAAGAAACAAATATACTCCAAAAGAACATTATAAATATATTCATAGATGGCTCAAAAAGTGAACACAGAGTTGGAGCTGCCTTCTGCATTTTGACTAATGACATCTGGGCCTACCAGTGGTCTGCTAAACTCAACAACAATAACACTGTATTTCAAGCAGAACTCACTGCACTTCATGAGGCAGTAAATTAAGCATCTCAACTGCTAAATCATAATACCTTTAAAATACACATAGACAATAGAACAGGTATCATGGCATTTTCCAATTCCAAGAGTACAAATCAAACAGCAAAATGGTTATTCAAAATTTTCCTAGCAAATCCAAGAGTGGCAAAATTTTTGGAGCAATGATGCTACAGAAAGGAAAATCTTTAACATCAAGCCCTCTGTTAGCCTTCATCCCACTAACTGAATTAGAGGGGAAGTTTTCATCTCTGGCCTTTTCCCTGCCTACCTCAAAAGGTTCCACCTCTCTGACAGCGATCAGTGCGGTTGTGGTGGTACTGGCATGGCACTTCACTATGCCACAGAGTGCACCCTGACACTTCCTCATCACATGAGGAAGCCAGCATCCAATTTCGAACAAGAGTGACTGAAAAGAGTCCCCAATAACCTTGTCTCAAAGCAAAAAATTCATACGATAGTGAAATTCATCAATGAAAACAGAGATCTCTTCCAACCGCACTAACCTTCAACTATCCTGCGAGTTCAATCAATAAGCTCCAAATGACCAGACCCCTCTCCCCCTCCAAAAAACCCCCCAAAAGTCTCTTTTAAAAATTTGTGCAAAATATAACTACGATTGTGTCTCCAGTGAAGGACCATTATAAGCTTCCAAAATCAAGTGTCTTGCATTCAACAACAAAAAAAGAACTGCAACACGAAATTGTATAAAAGTGTAAATATTTGTATCTATACTTATAAAAGGCAATGTTTGTTTGTGTGTGTGTGTCTGTCTGCGATTCAGACGAATCTATCAAAATTACAGCCATGAAATATGGCACACAGGTAGTCGTAATGGTGACTGAATGCACCTCGAAGCCGAAATTTCAAAATTTAATCTAGAAATTTTTTTATTTAATGTTTTGTGTTGTTTTGGTTGATTTTTCGCACTAATTTCTCAATAGAATGGTTTCAAATAATTGTACAGTAAAAATAGATACACCATCGGAAAGAGCACCCGAATTCCGTTCTAATGAAGTTAGTTTTGAATTTCTAACGCAATTTACTGAATTTTGAGAAATTTTTAAAAAATACCCAGTTTTGGCATCGTGATGTTACTTTTGATTTTAAATTTGTTGCATCCGACTTTCTAATAACACTATTAATTTCAATTTTTTTCAGCTTATAACTAGAATGGTTCTGTCAGATTTAAAACAAGAACAATTAAAATATCTCTTCCCGTGTTTTATTAATTAATTTTTTTCTGGACGGTTGAGAGTTATTTTTCTTGATCGAGTTCCTCGCGTGGCAGTTTTGATTGGCGGACGCGGAGGATACGTCATGACCTCCACCTGAATGAATTACTTCAATTATTATTTTCGGATTCAATTTTAAATTTTGCTTGCTGTATAATAATCATTTTCACGTTTCAATTTTGTAATATTGTTTTGGATTAACGTACTCTGTACTGTAGCGTGAAAAAAAAAGCAGGAAAATCAAATAATGTGTTTATTCTGTTTTAAAAACTTTTTCGTGTCATTGTTGTCATTTTTTCCCCAGTCCTGATTCCACGGGCAACGCCGTGTGCGTACTGCTAGTTATATACAGCGTGAATATATGGTTCTTCTATATATATATAAAAGAGAAAAGTATGTGTGTGTGTTTGTTCGTTTTTTGGTTCTTTATGCACTTCCACATTGTTGGACTTACGAGGACCAAATTTGGCACAATGATGGATTAGTACAAGAGGGAGCTAACGCCACAAAAAATTATTTTAAAATTCAAATGAGATTTTATTTATTTAATTAAATAATGAAAATTAAGCTATTTTTAGACATTTTTCACCAATGACTTTTGAAATACTTATGGAACAAAAATTATTATTACATCACCTTAAAGAGCAAAAAATTATCTTTTTAATGATACCAATTTAATTCTTGTACAATTTTTCTCTAACTGTAATAACGATTCATTTTACACTCAAATTGCAACAATGCTTTTATTGTTATAAAATAAAATTCAAACTAATTTATTGTTTCATTAAATCCTTTATTCACATGTTTTTACCCACTGTTACAGCTAAGAAAATATTGCCTTTTTTTCTGTCAAGGTAAATTTCTAACTTCCGCTGTTATTTCGTAGCATGAACTTAACTTCCATTTTTATTTCGTAGCTTTTAATATGCACTCAAATATACAATGACGTTAGTTTAGTTACTACGTGATGTTTTGCAAAAATTTCACAAATTTTTTAATATTAACTTTGATATGGCAGCATTGTTTAAAAAGAGTAAAAAATGCCATTTCATATTTGAGTTTCAGTTTGACATTATTTATAGTATTAATAGCAGATATTTATATTTAGTTTTTATTCCCCTACTTGAAGTTAAAAGTATTCTTTTTGTCCACACATTTTTCTTCAGTGAAATTCTTTCGAGTGAGAATTGTTTTTGAGCGATTTTGACTTTCTTTATCTGATTTATAAAACATTTTATTTAGAAGCTTCGCAGCAACCAAGTTATACAGTATAAGTATATTTGTATATTGTAAAGCTGTATTAGTTATTTAACTATATATTGTTTAAATTAAATGTTCTTTTTCGAATTTTCTCGCATTTTCATTCAAATCGTACTGTTATAAGGTGATAAAAAGGCTACACTTGAAAGTTTTAATTCAAGAAGAAAAGATTCAAAGAAGATTTACATTTGTTGGGAAAGTTGGTGACAATATTTTTAGGGGAAAAACAACCCAGGGGGCCAGTATATGAAAAAATATGGATCCCAGGCAACAGCAGGTTTTCAGCTAGTTTTAAATAAAATTCCTGTGTCTTGCCCATCAAACCATTCAGTGAACAGAATGGTCATGGGTGTGGGGGTAAGAGATGGTGTTCTCGTCTGTACTTCTGTTAGACTACACAGAGATATAGGGCAGTAAGTTTCATTTCATTAAATAATAGAGATAATTCACTTTATAATAGGCATCATGTCATATTTCGTTTAGAGGCAAAGAGCTTTAAACTGCTCTCCTGGAAATTTTCATGTTTGTGACACAGTGCCCTTTACCTCCAGCATTCAAGGCAAGATGAACCTAACAATTACTTTTAAAATGTTGAGACACCAAAAAAGTAAGTAAATTTGTGAAATAATGTAATGAAAAAAAATGAATTTTCCAATAATTTTTTTAAAAAATACACTTTCAACATCACTAATGAAACTTTGATGAAAAATATTTATGCATACAGATATGTATGTGTATCAGAGTAATGAATGTAAGTGACACACATCACATTCTGCATTTTTTTAAATGAACTTGCAATCACTGCTGTTAGAAGCAACTACAATCAAAAGTATCAATACTACTACTCCAATTTGAAAAGTATCTTACGAGGTCGTTTGGTAACAAATACTTCATCTAACCCCTGCAAATTCTTCCAGTCTCTAGATTTGTTACTTGCAGTAAATGTATATCGCTGTTGAATCGATGGAGCAAGTTCTTTTACAGTAGGTGGTTTGGTAAACTTGTTAGCTTTTTGAGGGGCACTCAGATCAGAACATTCTCGCATCATGGCTTCAAGTTCTGAAATAGAGGAATATTTTATAAAAAAAGTTATTGATTTCTATAATTAAAAAAAACACCAGAAAAATTTAATACATATTTTTTCCTTAAAGACTTACTTGACTAGCACACTTATTAAATGCATTATTAACCCTCCAAGCAGCTGAATACACATTTCTGTTCATAATTTAATATTAACTTTACAAGGATTCAATCATAAGTAAAAAGTACGGTTTATCAAGTTTAAAAGTCAGTTTCTCAGAGATGAAAAGATATTAATTCAAAATGGCTGGTCACTAGGAGAGTTAAAAATACAAGAAATAGGAGGAGGAAAATTTTAATGATATTAGAAAAAACAGGAGGAGGAAAATGTTAATGATATCAGAAAAAACAGAAGTAGTATATATTTCACATCTGTTACGAAAGTATCAAAATCAATATTTTTGGCAACAGAATTTTATTATTAAAATTTTATAAACTATATAAAAAATATTATATAAAATATATATAATTAAAATTATATTTTTCAAAAAAATAAAGAAAAAAATTCTATTGGAACTTAAAATGTGCATACACACAATCTATATTTCAAAAATACCTCAAAATATGTACTTCAATCTATATAAATATTATGATTAGAATATTCATATTATAAAACGAAGATCATTAATTAATTTAATAAGGCACCTGAGTACAGAGTTTCAAAGCAATACAAAAGCCATGACTCCCAAGAATTTTTGAGCAAACAAAGTATAGAAAATTACAGTTGCTTCCATTTAACTTCTCGTGATGGAAGAAAAAGCTCATGCAATCAACACACAGCAACTGCACGGAATGATATGAAGATTGGATTCAAAACAAATTGAAATGCATTTGGAGCAGTAACTACTTAAGCTAAATGAAGCAAGATTTTAAAAGATGATATATATTTAGTTTAAACTATACGGTGGGATTTAAAACACTTTTTTGACATAGACCTACATCTCTCCATAGTGGTCTAATGGTGTGTAGGGAAAGGGAAAAATTATGACGCTTTTCGCTCTAAAGTTAAACGCTTATAACTCCACAACCAAATAACATAAAGAAATGGTTTTAGTTTCATTTAACAGAGAAAGGTGGACATTGAAGATTGCAAAACGAATTTTAGAATTTGGAATTGCGGCTTAGTCACAGTCGAGCTGCAAAGTTGGTGAAAATCATGAAAAATTTTGATGACGTCACAGCAACAGATGCACGTGCACGCAGACTAAGGCAATTCAGTCATCGATCTGGAGTTCACGCGAAATATTACTCAAGAATTGTTGAATTACGTCGAATTTCGTGCTAAAGTTAAACGCTTATAGTTCCACAACCAAATAACATAGAGTTGGTTTTAGTTTCATTTCACGGAGAAAGATAGACATTGAAGATTGTAGAAATAATTTTAGCATTTGTAATTACGGTTTAGTCACGGTCGAGTTGCAAAGTTGGTGAAAATCACAAAGAATTGTACATAGATAAGAGTCACACTAGACTAACAGTCACTATAGAGTTAATAGTCACATAGATCTACTTTAGTCACAGAATGTCACAGTTGAGTAAGGTAGGTAAGTCTATGCCCCTCAATCCCAGTGGGCATTTCGCAGAAACAGCCTCCCATCGATTTTTTTTAAAAGACTGGAAATGGAAAGCAAAACTTATAGCAACTTTGGATTATTACTTGTGCACTTCCAAACACTTTTACCAAAAAACTGGTAGTTAAAAGGTGAGTTTTTTATGTTTTGGACCATATAATCATATAGAAATTATTCTGAAACATAACCAGGCTGAAATGAGAATAGAATTTACAGGTTTGGTTAGATTTCATGAACTTTCTGAGCCAGACTTAAACACTGTTTGAATTTTTGATACATTTTTATAGAATACTATTTAAATAAAAAGTAATTTATTTAAAGTATAGATCATATCTATCTTCTCCTTTATGAACATTCTTGAAAATTCTAAGTGAAAGTAGAGTCCAGAATTTTTAAGTTATTTTGGCTTGATTTTCATTCCCCAATCTCTTATTCAAACACGTTACATATTTCTGCTATAACTTAAATTTAGATTCAAAATCTACCCACGACTTTGCAGAGGGATAGCAAAAGTTGCACAATTGGCTCATAGCCAGAGCACAGCAAAAAGAGTCAATTTCCATTTGCATTTTATAGAAAAAAATAATACATGGAATGCCTTACTGACTCTAATTTTCTGAATCAATACATTCTCAAAGGGGGCTTAGGATGATTTCCAAACCAGGAAAATACAATCAGATATTCAGAGTAATAAGAAAAATCAATGCAAACTTAAACTATGAACAGCTCAGCATGAAAAAAAAAATTAATGAATGAATGACTATATGAAATGAATAGATGAAATATATATATATTGATAATTAATATTTCATTGCACATACTTAAAAACTAAATTCTTACAGCAATTGAGTGATTTTCAAACAAATCCAAGTTCTGCTAAAATGACAGGTCTGGTGGTTTGAATATTGAAGACTGCATAAAATTTTCATCCCAGTATTTGGCAACTGTAAATCTTAATATAAATAAAAGTCATTGTGAGTATGTATGTGGGATATGTTCCAGATCTCCTCCTAAACTACTGCAGCAATTTCAACCAAACTTTGCACACTTATTAGTTAAGACAAGAGGAAGATTATCATCAACTTTTCGAAGTCCGAAAGTTAATTAAGCAGTCAGTTAATTAGAAATTAGCCAAAACCGTTTTTCCATATTAACTTCAGAGCAAATTATCCCCCAAAAATACTTTTATACCATCTTAAATTTCAAAATTTCACCTTTTCAATGATACCAATTTTATATCTGTGAAATGTTTCCTTCAACTTTTATTAATTTTTCAAAATATAATAAACAAATTATTACAGCAGACGATTCTTAAATAAAGCAAATTTAATGATACTTCGTGGCTAGGAAACAGCGAGACTTTGAACAAATTTATCTTTATTTCTGTAAATATTTTTAAAAGAAGTGAAAGATCATTGTCAACTTTAAAAGGCCCACAAGTTAATTAAATTTTTTAAAATTAAAAATTAAGCAAGATTTAGTGGGAAGGGGGGGGATATATTTTAAAAGTGTTATGTTACAATAACTATTTTTATACTATATTAAAGTTTAAAAAATACCTTTGCAGTGACACAAATTTCATTTGCATTCAAAATTGTTGCTCTTGTTACGTAAGCATAATTCCCCGCCTACCAATTGTAGTGCCCTCAAGTGGCCGAATGTAAGAACCTTGCAGTATCAAAGAAATACTGATCTTGTCAACAGCTTCGCCCATG
>BGPR01001693.1:99666-228468 GCA_013235015.1 Araneus ventricosus
AATAAAGCGAAACTGGAGTTTAAGAAAAGTGATTTTGGAATACATTAGTATTGTACTAAGATTTTAAAATATATTAACATTAGAATTTAAACTGAAATTAAGTGAAATTATTACACACACATATATATTATTTGAAATATTTAACTATATATATACAGTAAAAGCTCAACTAACCGGCATGCTCGGGAAACGCCGATTTCCGGATACCTGAAAAGTCCAGATAGTTGAGTGTGACGGGAAAAATGGGGGGTAGGGTAGCCCTTTTTTTTCGGCCAAATAATTTGTTTTTGTTATTTTGAAAAGTGTATTAAGTGCTTCTGTATCTTCCATAACATTGTATTTACAAAACATATTATGAAGATTTTAATTTATCATAGATAATAAAAAAAGTATAATCTGTAGCCGAATTTTTTACCGTAAATATATAGATTGTAAAAATATAAACATATAAAAATAGCCGACGAATCTGAAAACTATTCTACTCAGCAAGCATAATAAAACTCTTTTAAGTGATCATAAACGAATCCCAGATTGAATATCAAAACTAATTATCTTTTAAAAAATCACAATTGTTATTGCGCAATACGCGCCCCTCCAATTCTCCCGCATGTGATACTACATAATCGGAATCAAGATCTGCCGGTATTCGGAGAGTAAATAAATAGAGGAAAAGAAAGAGAATTAACAATCTAAAGTAACCCCCATGAGCTTTTTTTTTGCCAATTCGGTCCCTTTACTTTTTTTTTTGGTTGTAAATTTTGTTTTTAGGTCTCGTTTTTCGGCGAAAGATGGGTACCTTTTATCATTATTATTATTTTTTTGGGTTCTCACTTTTGCTTTTCAACCCCCACCCCCCATAGAACAAGTCTGTGTACGTCACATCACTGTATATTGATTTTTTTTCCTTCTGCACCCCTCCGTGCGGAGCGGACACTTCATTCCAGAAATAAATTGTCGGCGTGACGGCACGGGCGCGCAGATGTAAAATTTTTAGAAAAACTCATTTTCTAAATTTTCCTGTTAGTTGAGCTTCCCGGATACTTGAATGCCGGATAATCGAGAATTTACTGTATATATTACTAACATAATAGCCCAGATCTCTCGGTAATGCTCTGAGAATATACAATGAAGGGGTGCTTTTCCGATTTCTGTCGAAAATGGAGGGAGATGGGAACAGGAGGTCCTCGATGACATATCTAGACGTCATAAACTTCCATAGAAAATAAAAAATACCGAAATCGGTCCAGTGGTTGGGGCTGGGGGAGTGGTCCTCTAGTTTTGCGAATTATTTTAAATATATACATATGTATTTATAGGTTTAAAGATAAGTTAATAATTATTTTCACTTGTTTCGGCTATTATGTTATTTTGTTATGAGATTTAGACAATAATTACTAATATAATAGCCCAGATCCTCTGGTAACGCTCTGATGTCAGCAACAATAAAACTCGCACCATAGCACTGCTAGACATTAAACATCATTATTTCATTGTTAGAGAACCTAAATTTCAATAATTTTAAATTGAAAAGAGTAATTGTCATTCTAATTTCAAATTTAATAGCTCTAAAATGGTGAAATAGAATTTGCTATCCATCGATATAAAATTTATCTCGCTATGATCAATAGCTCCCAAGAAATTTTAAATTATACCATATATTTCAAATTAATTTCCGTTTTTTAATAGAAAGTAGTAAATTACGTCAGTAGTATAACATGTGCGTGATATAGTTTGTATGCCATGATGCATTTAATTATTTAGTGCAATCGTGATGATATAATTTGATAATATTTTTTGGATAACGTTAAAATTTACACAGAGACATCTGAAGTACAAGTAAAATTGTTAAACAACGAAAAATACTTCACACAGAATGTTGTTTACCAAGAGGTTTTTTGAATAAAGAAATATGTAAATAAAAAAAAATTTCTTGTCCTAATACATTTTTATTTTATTTTATTAATACATGTTTTCAATCAATGTTAAGCATTTCTTTTGCATATATATCTATTTAAACACGTCGGATTTGACGGGAAATCTCTCGAATGAAGAGGCAATTTGCACCCGTCATACCATGACGGATGATTTGCTAGTGTATATATATATTAGGGTGTACCAAAAAAATGAAAGTCGTTTGTTTTTTCTGCATACCCTCTTATTTTTTTCCTTTTATGTCAAAACAATTGTAAATAAAGTTTCATGTAATTTGAACCACAGCAACCCGTGCCGACTTGCATCTAAACATGTCAAACAGTACTTGTGTACTTAAGACAGCGAACGCTGGCACATATCAGCCTGACACATGTCTGTTGCGGAGCACAAAGCAGCTGGAAATGGTAAAGTGTTGTAGCAGTAAGTGTTTATATAATTTTTAATCAATGAGCAGAACATGGCAGTGGAATTGCGTAGTTCTAAAAAAAGTGAGATTTTTAAAAGGGGACATAAAACATCAAATGACGGGTTCAAAACATCCCTCTAATGGACAAGTTCTTGCAGTTTTGTTTTACAATATTCGAGAAGTGAATTTAACTGTTAATGAAAGTGCAAATCACGCTATTCGCGAATGTATTGTCTTTTGGGAAAAGGCAGGCATATCTACCAAATTGTGTGAGGAAACTTGTTAACGTGTATCAAGTTAGGAGAGACTTACAAAAAAATGCAAAGAGATTACAAGACGTATTAAAGAGGCGACAACAAGAATAAGTAATTTAGACAATTTTTTCGACATTGCACACGTTTATGCACTTCAGTTAATGAAAATAGAGGAAGATAGGATGTCTTTGCAGTGCCAAAGAGAGCCTGGCCGACCCTGTCACTTGGGTGGAGTGGATAAAAAAAGAGGAAAGAGCGCGACTTCGAGCTGTCAGAGAAGAAAATCGGCGAATCAAATATGTTTCCGCTTCAACATTCTCGGCATCACACGAACCATTGCAAGAAGATTCCTCTTCGAATTCTAGTGAAAATATGGATTCAGAAGATTACCCAACACTGATTGAAAGCTCAGAACCTGGGACAAGTAAATCATTAATGAGGAAAGATTTTATTACCCCAAAGTTAGTAGTTGCATTACACAGGTGTCAGTTAAGTATGCGAGATTCTGTGTTTATTCTTGAAGCTACTATTGATGCACTTGGATATAACATTGACGAATTTCCGGTAAGTAAGTCTTCAATTGAAAGAATCCGAACAGAAAAATGGAAGGAACGCGCGGGAAACAAAAATTGATTTCCAAAACAAGGTACCCGATGTAATGACCTTACATTCGGATGACAAACTGTTGCTTGCTTTGAGTGCTCGAAAATCGAAAGAAGAACGTTTGCCTATAATTATTTCATATGGACTTAAAGAACATCTCATTGCTGTGCCGAGACTGGATAATTCTACAGGCAAAGAATAGGCGCAGGCTTTTTGGAAGGCGATCTTAGATTGGAATCTCGAAAACTAAGTCCACATTCTCTGTTGTGATACTACGGCTTCGAATACAGGTAGTTTTAATGGTGCTTGTGTGCTCCTCGAGCAAACATTTTACAGGGAAATGCTTTTTTTCGCTTGCCGCCATTTTGTGTACGAACTGGTATTAAAGGCCGTATTCGACGTGAAAATTAAACAAGTGACAACAAGCCCCGATATTCCACTCTTTAAAAAGCTCAAATATAATTGGAAGAACATCGATCTCACTAAAATACAGTGCTATAGAAAAACAATGGAATTGTTCCGAACCGTACCTGAACTTGAAAATTTGTTTGACTTTTACCGCGCTGAACTTAAAAATGTTATGGTCAGAGATGACTATCGAGAGTTGATTGAACTTTCTATCGTATTTTTAGGTGGAGATGCAGAAAAAAATTTAAAATCAGACCTCCGGGTGCCATGCACCAAGCTAGATGGATGGCCCAAGCGATTTACTGCCTAAAACTATCGTTATTTAGTTCTCAGCTGAAATTAAACACCTAGGATAAGGACGTACTGTTAGACGTCTGCTTGTTTATCGTGACAATCTACGTTAAACCATGGCTTCAATTCATTTTCACAGTTAAAGCACCCTACAAAGATTTGTGCTTTTTGAAATCTTTGAAAGCTTACGAAAATGTGAATGAAAGTATCTAGAAAGCTGCTTTACAGAAATTTAGCCAGCATTTATGGTATTTGACTGACGAAATAGCAGTCTTAGCACTTTTTGATGATGATGTGGACGAAGAAACAAAATTAAAAATGGTGGCAAATTTACATAGAGAAAATTTCTCGACCCATGAGAAAAGATACATTCCATCGAAGGAAGAACTTTGTGGTTCATTCTATGGCGAGTTTGATACATTGCTTTGTAGTTGTTTATTTAGTTATTTATTTATATCACGCAATTGTTAACTGTTATTTTATTTTTTTACAGAGAAAAATATCAATGATTTCATGTCAGTCAAAAGCCAGTCATTGCTTTCTAGACTCAAAATTGATGATAGATTTCTCAACGAGAGTCCCTTTTCATGGGAGAATAACGCTTCGTTTCTAGACGCTAAAAAGACGGTCTCAATGCTTAGAGCAGTGAACGATACAGCTGAAAGTTGGAAAAATGATGCAGGACTTTCAGGGTTTAATAACGGTTGAGGAGGAACAAAAAAAATTTTTGTTACGTTGCATATAATAACACATGAAGATCTAACCTGACTGAAAAAAGCAAACATTGAAACGAAAATATGTACAGTAATGTTTCTTTTACTGTAATATGGTAATAAATATCTGCTTTGAATAAATTGGTGTCTTATGTACCAAAGAAACATACATTTTACAATCTTCCCATAGCATTCCCCGTACAAGATTTCACGTTCAAGTTTGACCTAAAGTCGGCACGGGTTACCATTATCTTATTGCAATAATACGTTTTATTTATGTTACTGAGGTGAAATAGAAAAAAAAATAGAGGGTATGCGTATTCGATTTTGCAAAAAAAAAAAATTCCCCTTGTGTCTTGGGACACCCTAATATATATATATATATATCAAAACAAACAAAAGACAAAAATTCAAAAACATGCAAGAAACAAAGGACAAAAAAAAAGACAAAAATTTTAATAAATTGAAAAATATCATGGCGAGCCACTCGTCGGGAAGGGAAGCTCGCCTATGATATTAATAAATGCTTTTTTCTGCTGACATATGAAAACCATAAAAATTTCTCTTTATCCCCTCAAAAAGCACTAAATATATATATAATTAAAAACACTACAAGAACAGCAGAGAAATAGAAATCAAAACAAAAAAAGCAGAGTTCTAGTAAATCATGTATAGTGTGAATGCACTTTTCCAGTAACTTTTGGACAATATCTCCAAGTCCAATTTTCGCCTTAGGATATTGAACACAAATGAAATGCTTTCCATACCTTTCGGGGGTTTTTTTGCAGAGAAAATTAAATTTAGTTTTAGCAAAAGCAGCAATAATGTCTATTGATGGACAGCCAATAAGTGACTGGAGCACATCTGAGGAAACTGTTCTATATGTCTTAGCTATTTCATAAGCAATTTTGGTAAGAGGTTAAAATTGACAAAAATTTGCTTTAAGACTCTTTCACCGTTTTTCATTTTTAAATAATATAACTTATAACTTCAGTTACAGGTAAAAGTATATCAAATGCTGCATGAAAAAAAATTTAATTGTTCAGGTCTTCTGTAAAGTAATGATTTCAAAAGTACTGAATATAAAAACCCAATAGCATTACTTTTTTTTTTTTTTTCACAGCAGCTATATGGTTAAATATGTCTGTGTACTGTAATTTCAATGAAAAAGGCAATAAGACTAAATTTTACAAAAAGTAATAAAGTTGAAAATTGTAAAGGAGAAGGATAGTCTTCAAAGAAAAAAAAGTAAGTCTGAAAACTTTATTCTTAAATTGATGCAGCATAAATTAAAGTATTAAAATAAACAAATGTAAAAAGAGCAAACACACAAAAATAATTAAAATTACAAAACAGGAGCAAGTCCACAAAGTATATTTATTGATTTGTCAAGAGTGGTGTTGCGTATTTTAGATCATTTATAGTATTTTTACATTTTCTATGCCTAACATACACTGATGGACAAATGATAAGGACCATTTTTAAGATTTCGAAAAATTTGGACTTAATAGGAAAACAATGGTTCGCAATCAGTTGTGGAGAATCGTGGGACATACAATCGCCGGAACTCACATTTTACAGTGAAGATTCGGTCATGAGGGTATTTAGGGGACTGTCTACAAATTGATGAAGATGAAAATTATTTTGGCCTATCCAGTTTAGCAGAAAGCTGATAATGAGCTGAAACTTTAGTCAATTGTTTTGTTTGATATCATTAATATTTACATGAATTTTAGTAAAAATAGCATGAAAATTTGAGAAGATACAAAGGTTTCTTTAAAAAATATCCCAAATTTTTCTGCATGTTTTTTTGCTTTTAAACATGCAGAGTTTTCAATCAAATTGTACCAAACTTACAGAATATTTGACAATATGTAAAAGAAACATTGTTTCAAAATTTGAATTAAATAATTTGAATATTAGAGAAAATATGAATATTTTAGTAAATTTTTTACTGTGCATGTGCGAAAGGTAGCATAATTTTTCTCTTATAATTTCAGAGCCAGATATATAGAGCAACTTATATCAAAATTACAATTCAATACCATTAATATTCAGAAAGGGTAAACGTGGAATTTACAGTACTCACCTGTTTCTCGCCAATTTTTCTTGGCACAATTTCATGTGCCGTTACCAAATACTGTTTTGGATGTGCAGTGCGCTTTTTATTGCTCTCTTGCACATGCATCACCTGAAAACAAGAGACTGCACATGCAATGCCTGCGGCACTTCAAGTGTGTACTGGGAAAATTTTTTTAACTTAAAAAAACATCAGCAGCTTCGCTTTCAGCATAGCAGGAATCTAGTAACTTCACTTTTTCATTGAATGTTAGGAATCTAGGTTTTTAAAAAAATTCTGATAACTAGAATTTCCGCACGCAATGCCTGCGGCATTTCAAGTGTGTACCGGGCAAATTTTTTAACTAAAAAAAACAGCAGCGGCTTCGGTTTCAGCATAGCGGAATAATCGTAGCTTCTCTTATTCATTGAGAAATGAAACATACATGGTACTGAACAGATATTCCATCTGAAGAATTCCAAACGAAATTTTATTCAAATTCGAATTTATCGACCAATTTATAGAAAAGTTGAACAAAACAGTCTAATCGAAATATGGTGCAATATAGCCTGATAAGCAAAACACCAATGAAAAGATCAATTTGTGCACATGAGTGCTTGTCACTCATTAAAAACATCTAGACGCATCCAAAACAAATGTTCTCTCATCGCCGTTCTTGGTGGTCAAGAGTTGGTGATCCTAAGAGGAACGAAGTAAATAAAAGTCCACATAAACCTCAGAAAGATATCGGTATTGCAGCCAAGTGAATTTCGGTACACTCTATGAGAAGCTAAATGATAATGTTACATGAACAAACTGAAATTTATTAAACTTGAATCCTCGAATAGTTATCGACGAAATGCAATTTTAATTATGTATTTAATTTATTAGTATACATGTGTATTCAGGATATTCAAATTTCATAAAATTTAATATTATTATTTGAAGATTCAAGTTTAATAAATTTCAGTTTGTTGCATGGACCCTTATCATTTAGCCTTGCTTAAAGTGTGCCAAAATTCATCTAGCTACAATACTGATATCCTTCTGAATATTAAAGATATTGAGCTAGAATTCTTACATAAAGTTGCTCGATACATCTAGTACTTAAGTGATAAAAGAAATATTATGCTACCTTTCGTGCATGTGCAGTAAAAAATTATTAACTACAAGTATTCAAATTTCCTCTATTATTAAAATTATTTAATTCAAATTTTAATCCAATGCTTCTTTTGCATATTGTCAAATATTCTGCAAGTTTTGTACAATTTGGTTGAAACTCTGCATGTTAATAAGCAAAAAACATACGGAAAAATTTGGGATTTTTTAAAGAAAACTTTATATTTTCCTCAAATATTCATACTATTTTTACAAAAATACACGAAAAAATATGACAGACATTAAACCAGGGATGAGAATGGCAAAAAAGCAAATACCATAATTTATACGTGAAAGATGTTTTAAGAAGTAAAACATCAGAACATGCAACATGATGAAAATATTACACTATAATAATTAATAACTTAATTATTTATAATTCAGTATGTATAAATAATAAAAAAATATTAAATTATTATTAAATCACTCACATTAAAAGTTAACAAACAAGTTTAACACATCATCAGGGGCATCAGAAAATACAAAATTAGACATTAAAACATATTTACCACCTGTGCATCACTGAGATGCAACATTCACCCAACAGAAGTCCAAGAAGAATTATATTTAATAACCTTTCGATAAAAGTTAGCTCAAAAAATAAATAAAAATAAGGACAAATAATTCTTTTGCTTCATCCAATTGTGTAAAGTGTATTAGCTCTTTATAAATTATAAAAATCTATCATATACTGAATTCTATTTTATTTCTTTTATTTTTATACATATTTGCAAAAATAACAGCACAATGATTTTGCACCTTATAAAGTAAGAGGGGTCGAGAAATTGTACAGTTATAATGACTGATTCATTTAGCATTAGTGTTATTTGAAACCCTGTGAAAGAATTCCTTAATTGTTAAAGAAATGGTTTTCTTCCGTTTTTTTATTTGTGTGGCAGATTTTATTTATGTGGTTTCATTTTTTTGTTGGTAACAGATCTCCATTAACATGCTTCACCCCTTGTTCTCACCTGAATTACCTTACATATTCTGAGGGCAACAAGATCTACCCTCTATGCCCTAAATGCCAGCAACATCAAGCATCACCTAAACACATTTTGAACTATCTAGGACTTGACTGGGAGGATATTTATTCTTCTCCCCTTTTAGTTATTGATTTCATCAAAGTCAACGGATTCCTTGATCTGGTCTGACTCCGTGAGACTCAATTGGAGATTAGCAACAACAACACCCCTTGTTTTGGAGGGCTCCCATCTTTGAAAGATTTTTCTTCAATAAAGGATGTGTTTGCATCCTCTGTAAGTTTATTTTCAGTAGAGGCTAAAGTTTTTGTACAGTTTTCATTAGAATCTCTCTGTTTAATTACTGGCATAGTTGTCGGGACTACATTATCTCTAGAATGCCTAGGTCAGGGATGGCGAACCGATGGCACGCGACACAATATTTTGGGCACGCCACCGATCACAAAGTTCACTATGAAACATATTACGAACGAACGCGAGTTGATCCTACGCTACGGTTTTCAGAGATGAATAACATTAAAGACTCGCTTAGAAACCGTTTGACAGATGATTCCAGTTCAGCATGCATTCTGCTAAAAGTAACATCTTACAACCCTAATATAAGTTATTTGTCATCTAATCTGCAACAACGGAAGTTACACTAATGTTACTTTAATTTGAATTACGCGTATAAGTGAGACATTGCAAAATGTATATTTTTTGTAGTAAATAAAGAGTTTTGAGTTGATAGTATTTAGTATTATTATTTTCCCAATAATAACGAAGTCAAACGGGTCTATTCTGGTACCCCCGGTTGGGTTGGGAGACGTCACTTTTCCCGTTGTTAACGTGCGAAAAAAGTGACGTCTCCCAACCCAACCGGGGGTACCAGAATAGACCCCAAAATTATTTGACGGCACGTCTATGACCTCATTAAACATTTTTTAGAAAAAATGGCACGTTGATATATAAAGGTTCGCCACCCCTGGCCTAGGTAAATGATTCGTTTTATTTTTTTATTTTGAGAAGATTTTTTTTATGTCTCTTATTCTCTGCTTTTTTGCACACAGCTTTTTAGCTGAAGTTTTTCTTTTTTTATGTAGTTTATTTATTCATTTCCATTCCATTTTTTTTCATTTCTTCATCTTGGTACGCCCTACAAGCTGACCTTAAGTTTTCAACTAATTTTTTTTTTTCAACATGTTCATGCAAAAAAAATCTTTTTTTGGAAAATATGCCACAGAGGTTTTATTTTCTGCAAAAAGGTGGTATTTAATACTTTGAATGGCACTGAATGTTGGAATATTCATCCTTGTAGAGCTTGCTGATATAATGTTGATTCGTCAGTAGAAGATGAATCAGCTAGTTTCCTAGCCAGTGGAGTTAAGCCCCATGGTCGAGCATATTTTCCCAGAATTTTCTTTAGAAAATGGAAGATAGGAAGGTTTCTTTTCTTAATGTAAAAGTGGAATTTTCGAAGAAAAAGCAAATTTTTGCAGGGGGGGGGATAAAAAAAGGAAATCCGGAAAGAAAAAAAAAAAAAAAAAAAAAAACGGAATTTTGAGAGAGAGAAAAAAAAGACAAAAAAGAGGAAATCCGCCAAAAAGCGGAAGAATCTCATACCTGTTAAACAAAACTACTGACTAACATTTCAACTCATTATCAGCTTTCTGTAAAACAGGATGAGCAAAAAAATTTTTGTCTTCATCAATTTGTGGATGGTCCCCTAATGCCCTCGTGACCTACTCTTCATTGTAAAATACGTGTTCCAACAATTGCATATCCCACAATTCTCCGCAACTGATTGCGAACCATTTTATTCCTATTAAGTCCAAATTTTTTGAAATCTTAAAAATGGTCCTTAGCATTTGTCCAGCAGTGTATATATCTGATAACTTCAACAAATTTCAAATTCAAATTCCTTTACAATATTTTTCACTTAATCACAGTTGTGACATACTCAAATTTTAAATGAAAAAAATGCTGAGAATATGCTTGTTTAGCATTTACCTGTTGAGGAAAACCTGGATGTTGCATATAAGTAGTTGGTTGAGGACCAATTAAGCCATAAGCACTGGGAACAACAGGAATCACAGGCGCACCTGGAATGCCTGTAGTGCAAACTGGTGCCATCATTGTACCAGGCATTGTTGGTGGAGGGCCAACTAATGGTGGCCTGCAAATAGTAAAATCAGGGAGATATTTGTCAGATCTGAAAGATATGACAAAAAATAAATGGTTCCCATATAAATAATTTTTTTTAAATTATTTTTTAAAAATTGACCATTTTTAATAGTCCAATCATTCAAAAAAGTATTCGTACATGATTCATCAGTTGATTTTACAAAAAAATCGATATATACTGTCAAAAATTCATTATAAAAAGAAATTGGTAAACTCTGATTTACATTTAAAAGCAAAATATTTGGAACTTTACTGATAACTGGACAACAACCAAGATATTCATTAAATGTGTCATTTTTTTTTAGCAAGAGGGTGGAATTCCATCATCCGAGTCTCAGACAAAAATCTACGAAATTTTAATGATAATTCATCAAATATTAGCAACTAGCTGCCTTTGGTTTTCCTTATGCCCTTACAAACTGTTAAGATAACCTAATGTTACAGAAACAGGGAGCACAGGTGCCGTCCTGCCTTTGGCCGCTTCAGCAGACTCGCCCATATTATTATTGGTAAACCTGGAGTTTGGGGTGCGTACTATTTTCTCGACAATTTTCTTTGATGAAATTTTATTTGCCATCGCCAAACACTGCTTAGGATGTGCAGTGAGTTTTTTTATAGGTCTCCTGCGCATTCGATGCCTACGGCATCTCAAAATGAAAGATTGAGCACGCAATGCCTTCGGCATTGCAAATTTACTTTAAAAAAACATTTAACTTAAAAAAACATCAGCGGCTTCACTTTCAGCAAAGCAGGCCCCTCGTAGCTTCGCTTTTTCATTGAGAAATGAAACATACAGGGAAAGCACGAACACAGGAAAAACAAGTCTGAAGACAATGAAACGTAGCAAGGGAACCATTGTTTCCAGGAAAAAACATTCCTTTTTCGATATTTGGAAGCCATAATCAGCAACACAGAGAAAGAGAATTAGCAAACTTGATGAACGAAAATCTTTAGAAGAGAAGCAAACGGTTATTGAAAAAAACCGTTTGGTAAATTATCAAAAAATTCCAAACAAAGTATTATTCAAATTCATATGCCGACCAATCAAATAGAAGAGAGCAGACAGTGGACGAATGGAAATGAGACGAAATTAAGGGCATCCGCCGTAGTCCGGTAAACAAATCACTGGCGACGCAACACAAACATTGCCAAAAACATTTTCAACTCGCATCCAACACAAACGTTCTGGCACTCTCTCTCTTGGTGACAAACAATTGGCGAGCTTAAGGGAAACGAAGTGAGTATGCACCCTAAACTCCAAGTTAACCTTATTATTTATAATGATTTAGTTATATCAACAAAATTTAAAATATATAAGTTGTTTTAAATAGATGTTATTGCTGTATTTCATATTAGTAATTTGGAATTAAAGCTATATATCAGACAAAGCATCATCTAGCATTTTATGACTGGAACAGGAGAGTAGGAGATGTGAAGTACTCTCAAGCCCACTTGAGTGTCAGAAGAAAGGGAAGGCAGCAGCAAACCCCCTCAGTATAATATTCACAATATTAAAAAAGTAAATTTTAAGATTTTTCAGACTATGCATGAAAATGCCAAATCATTAGCAATTCCACAGGTCATTCACTTAAATAGAAGCTTTAGAAATTTAACTATTTCAACTACATTGTTTTTGAATCATATATCAAATAAAAAATTCAGTTACCCAAGCTGCTTTAAATCTTTTCTCCACTTGCAAGAAAGTTATTTCAGAAGAACTCATCAAATCCTAATTTTAGAAACCTTTCTAATAATCTATTGCCTTAATTCCTTATACTTCAATGAACATCTTATTTAAAATAAAACTAGTTTGATAATCAAGTCTTATTTAGTAGGAAAATAACTATTTCATTAATGTATCTTCTAATATGGCTTTTATTAGATTCTAAACACTTTTCTAATTAATTCATGGATTGTATAAGGGCTTCAAAAATAAATTACCACTTCCTATTTATTAATAAATTAACTCTATTTAAGGTAAGTGCTCCAGTAGTGGGCCACTTGAATTTTTAAGTTGGAAAACAAGAAATTCCAACATTCCAATGAAGTAAGAGGTAGGTAGGCTGAAACCCTTATCAACTAAATACCAAAGGCACAGCCTTTATTTCCTGTTTAGTTAGGAGCTAGAAAGTTTGTTGCTGAAGTTGGTCTCTGAGAGAAGCAGTTTTAGCTTATTCTTAGTGATTTCCTTCTTCATTCAACTATTTTTTTAGCATACATTCTATTTGTTTTTAAAATGAATTGTTATTGATATTATTTGATTATATAATGAATGTATTATAAACTACCTTTAAATTAAATAATATTGATAATTTATGGATAGTGAAGGGTGGCCCACTTTTGGATCAATGTTTTACTAAATGCTCCAGTAGTGGGCCTGGGGGGGGCAGTACTGGAGCACATGCTTTCTCTCAAATAGACTGTTTTGTGATGTTTAATAAGAAGGTTATATCTTGTAAAGTCTTTTTATTTAATTAGATTTGCTTTATTTTTATCAGAACCAGTAGTTGGCCGCATGGCCCACTTCTGATACACTAATGGCCCACTACTGGTACACTAATGAAATATTCTGACCAATTACTTGAATAATAAATATTTTATAGTACTGTTGAGGAAAAGACTGATATTCGAGAATTAGTTGGGCTCTGTAAAGAGACAGACAATAATAGCTATCGCATTGCTGGACCATCGAAAAATATTCCATCACTATTTAAAAGGGCTCTTTTCTAGATGCAGAGGCAAGATGATAAAGGAAAAAAAAGATTTATTCAACATAAAATATCAAGATTTAATATCCATAATGCCCCAGACAGAACTTAAAATGAAAGATCGATAATTTGCATATGCCTTTAATAAAAAATAGGCTGATAGAGAAAAAATTTAAATCTCATGTGACTAGAATCTATAAATAAAAGATTTCACCTATATTAAGCCATTTTTGCATTTTTTATAGTGTATAATGTTAATGTATTGTTATTATTACCATATATAATTATTTTATTTTTTTTCTTTGGACAAATCAGGGTGGCCCACTTTTGGTATAACCCCTACTGGTACATCAAAAGTTTGCTATGCCCACTTCTGGTGCATAGGAGTGATCAAAGTTTTTAATTTTTTAAAAATTATATTACAATTATTTTGATATTTCAGGTGATTATTATTTTAGATAAAAGTTTGAACAACCATAAAAAAATATAGATTAGCGAAACTTCTCAAAAGTTTAGATGATAATTGAGGAAATACCCTTAAGTGGCCCACTACTGGAGCATTTACCTTACTAAGCAAATTACCCAATATCTTTTTTAAAAAAATAATGAAATTCCCTGATTTCTGAACATTTACACTACTTTTAGCAAATAAATATTAAAGTAATGAAACACGTATTTATGTGGTAGTCTTATGAAATATTTCGTTTGTGTTAGATACTATAATGAATTTCGAAAAAAAAATTAGAAGTATTCTGTTTACATTACTATTTAAATACAAAGCATATATAAACACTTACTGCTTAAATACGAACAAAAGTGGGTTCATAATAATTTTTTTTTAATTCAAAAGAGATAAAGCTCTGTTCATGAATTTTAAAATTATTACTTTAAGAGCAAAAACATAACACCCATAAAAATGTCACCAAAGAGAAAGCGAAAGTTTCAATATTCTATATGCATTGTTTCATTCGTGCTCGGATGAGTCAGTGTTTTAACAGATGTCAAAAATTTTTATAACACTACCTGAATCACTCGGCAAATACTTTTATGATAGAACATCAGATACCTGACTAGAATTTTTTGTACAGTAAGAGTATATAATACTATAAAACAGATTTAAGAATTTTATAATACTTAGTAAGATGTCTTACCTGAGAGGATTAGACATGTGAAAATCCCTAAAGGTATGCCGAAAATCAAAACTCAGGTGTCTACATGTAAAATTAAACAAAATCAAAACTAAAGTTCATATTCTTTCGTTACGATTCATGCGAAGTTGAATTCAAAGTAAATGCTAATATTACATTAGAAAAGGTTCCCGTTACATTTTTATTTGCTGGCTGTCAATGCATTTATTTTGTCTTAAAATTAACACAATTTGAAGCCTCTGAAAAATTATTACATAATTTTAATAATTTCTATGGATGAATTTAATATCAGTGCAAACATTTATTTATCAACGGAAATTCGTAAGGAACCTATTTAAATATTTTTTTTATTCGTCTACTCTACAACACTTTTTAAAAATAAAATGCTACCATCAATTTGAATGTTAATTATTTTCTATATTTTCGAATCCGTTACTCAAAAAATATTTACTTTAACTTATACTTAATTCAGGGAATTTTCGTGAAATGAAACAAACAACAGTTTTAATTCAAAATTAAGTAGTTCGTATTTACAAAATTTTTGATCATTTTTTTTTTTAAATAAAGGTAATTATCACTATTTGACTAACATAATATTTCTATTGCAGCTTATATGTATGCGAAGCATTTTGCAAGGTTTACTCGGCCGATGTAAATCTTTTTACGAACTGAAACTTATGGTATTATTTTGAAAACATCCAATCTGATGCTAGCATTTTTTTAGTTCCTGAACAGCGCTTCATATATTCACGGCTTCTTTCCTCACAATTATCATATATTGACTTCATGATATATGGTTGCTATGTGCATTTGCCGGTGTAACTAACCTCTCTAAATTGAAAGCAGGATATTATTTATTTTGTTTTTCTGCTATCTAATCAAAGTTGGTAATATAAAATTTGATAAATCCGTTGATTACTTTGTTGTAAAAGAATAAAGCAAGATTTGTTTGCGTTTTTCTTTTACAGTTGCAGGATCTTAAGATAAAATGCAAAAAATAATAAAAATGGATGCATTTTATTTTAAGAAAAATGTTGGAAAAACATTTGCAAGTGAAGTGTAAATTTTCTAAATTGTTATATTATCAAATTGATCCAAGGAAGTAAAATGCCTACTGTTATATTCATTGTATTGGATTATGTGCCATTTGAGGTCTTTAAGTTATATAAAACTATGGCTGTTTCCTTAATTTTAAGCTTTTTTATTTAATCTGCTATTCAGGGAGACCTCTCCAGGTTAAGACAACAGATTTTGAGTTTTGCAACTTAAAAATATTTGTCATGTGCAGATTGGGAGTTTTTATGATTTAGAAGCAATTGAACAACCTAATTGTTCAAATGTTGATGTCCTTTTTCTGCCTTGTATGTTCATCTTTTAAATAAGTAGTAAATCTTATTATTTATATTAATAACAAGAAAATCGCCCGTCATGGTTTGACGGGCGCAAATTGCCTCTTCATTCGAGAGATTTCCCTTCAAATTTGGCGTGTTTAAATAGATATATATGCAAAAGAAATGTTTAACATTGATTTTTAAATATTTAATAATTTGATTATTTAAATATTTCTTTATTCAAAAAACCTCTTGGTAAACAACATTCCGTATGAAGTATTTTTCATTGCTTAATAATTTTCCTTGTACTTCAGATGTCTTTGTGTAAATTTTAACATGATTTGGGGTTTCCTAGACCTTGAAAATGTAACATAGAACCGTTCATGTGAAAAGACAGGCTCATTGAGGTAAATTCCAACATGATCAAAAGTTTGCCCCTGCGATTTGTTGATAGTCATTGTGTAAGCTGGAATCAACAGGAACTGGCAGCGGTTGAGAACAAATGGTAGATTCACGTCGCTGGTGGCTAACTTAATTCTTGGCAAGAAAACAACATCGCCACGATTGCATTCAGATACAATTTGGCATCCAAACTATATCACGTGCATGATATATCACTGACTTAATTTACTACTTTCCATTAAAAAACGGAAATTAATTTGAAATATAGGATTAATGTAATTTAAAATTTCTTGGGAACTATTAATCATAGTGAGATAAATTTTATATCAATCGATAGAAAATTTTATTTCACTATTTTAGAGCTATTAAATTTGAAATTGGAGCAACAATACTCTTTTAAATTTAAAATTACTGAAATTTAGGTTCTCTAACAATGAAATAATGCTGTTTAATGTCTCGCAGTGCTATGGCGCGAGTTTTATTGTTGGTGACGTCAGAGCGTTACCGGAGGATCTGGGCTATTATATTAGTAATTCTACCAATTTGTACTGGTCAAGTCAAGTTTGAAAGATTCTTGTCCTGAATTATGATATAGTGCTGGAATCTTCTTTCAAAATGTTTTTGAAATGTGAAATTTTAACAAGTCTTGTCATTATTATAATTTTTCTACATAGGCATTGGAAAACAGATAATCATTTCCTTTGAAGTTGAAATAACTTTTAAACTTCATTTCAAAAATTTTACTTATAAATCATTTCAAAAATTTTACTTATAAATCAGTCGAGGAAAGTTTTGATATTGCAGATGTTGTAATATGTTTTCATTTGTAACTTTTACGATATATATAGCTTAAAATCTATATTGTTTATTGTGGCTATTTGACTTCTTCTGGACTTCTATCTAATTCATATACCTTGAAATGTGTTAAAGAAATGTTACTGAATAGGGTCATTTGACTGTTATCTTCTGATGTTTGAAAATCAAATTCTTCTAATTATTCAGTTTTTAAAAAAATAAATTATTATTATTTATGAAGATTTCAAAATAAAATGACACATGAGAGATTTTTAAAAGTATATTTGCTCATTTTTTTAAAGGCATCAATTAACTTCTTCATTTTTGTTCAGTAACAACTGTATTTAATTCTTAAATTTCAGAAACAGCTTTCTTTTCTAATGTTTCCAACGAAAAGAAAGACACTAAAAGAAAAACATTTCTGCAAAAAATAGTTAGCCCCCTTCCGGTAAAACAACGAGCATAGATCGTCATTGGTTTTCATGCCATACAAAGAGCACCATTCCATGATTAAATCTTAATGGAAGGATTTAAGAAAGGATGATAGTAGGTTAGGAAAGGCTCTATCTGTGAGATCCATCCCAAATAAGCCCTCAAGTGGCTTCAAAATGGGATGCTAATCTAACTAAACTAAACCCCTGGTTGAAAATCACTGCACTATGTTATTATACTTTTCCATGAACGTGACGGCAGTTGCTACCAAGTATAAATTTAGTGGTAAAATATTGCTTTTCTGCTAGCCTATCAGCTGTTAAATTTATGCCATGTGTAGCAACCTTATGTCATGATATAAAGTGTTTCTTGAAGTGAGGTTACGGCATTTTGCGTATATTTTGGCTGCTATCAAACTTAGAGAAAAAAATACATCTTGTACGGAATCGGAAGTTCTTGAAAGTCAAACTTCTGAAGTTCTGTGTCATTTATACTTTTATGTATTGTTAGTAGTAAATCGGCCTTAACATACTTTGTTGGAAAAATTATAAAAATATTCTTATTTTTTGCAAAAATTTTTTGGGGGTTCCCAAGAATTATTTCTTGTGTCAACTTATTTAAAAGTCAGTAGATCTTAATTGTTGTTTATTTTGTTTTAGTTGAAAGATGTCAAATGCTGCTCAGAAAACCCCAATCAGCCTGCTACAGGAGTTGTGTGCAACTAATGGTATAAATCCTGACTATCAGCTTATGTCAGTGGAAGGTGCAGTACATGCACCAACTTTTATGTACAGAGTCCGAGTTAATGAAGTGGTAGCTACTGCAACAGGTCAAAGCAAAAAGAAAGCAAAGCATGCAGCTGCTAAGGCTGTTCTGGAAATCTTGCTCTCTGAAGATGGATTATTTAAAGAAGGTTTTGTTTCTGATGGTGTCCTAGTGAATTCTCAAACGCTGAATGATATAATTGCGTAAGTCTTTATTTTATATATTTATTGAGGGGACTCATCTCCTTCATATCCTCAGTTCCTTACAGTATCTCATTCCTGACCCTCAAATAAAACCCATTTTTAATATGTTTTTCAGAAACATTGCCTCAACTCCCAGATGTTCCATTACTTTAAAATACTACTTATATTTGCTTTGTTTTATTATGGTGTAGATTTTGTGATTCATTTATTATGATAGAGTTATAAATTATTTGTTTAATTCTGATTTAAATTACTTTGTAGCTAATTATGCTACAAGTGGATGTTGGTTTCATTCAGGTTTATTGGTACAAGAGCCTTATTTGGGTATCCTATTATGCTGTCAAATGTTGAAAGTAGACTTGCTAATCTTCAGTCATATTGTTTTGTTCAAGTTGTATTGTGCGTGTTTATCAATTATTTTATGGGTTTTTTTTTGTTTTAAGCCATGTAACTTTCTTCTTGTAGAAATTATAAACATCCGAGATGGATCTTTTAAAGCAAAGTTTGTATGATTTGAATTAATTGTTTATATTGAAACTTGTTTTTTAATATCCTTTTAATGTTATTTTTGAAATATAAATACATATTATTTTAGATGCAAAGGTAAACCTTAAAATTTAGTTTATGAATAAATAATTTGGAACTTCAGAAAAAAGTAAAATTATTTAAAGAAATATGGATGGTTAAGCGTAAGAACAATTGAGTATCATGGCATTATGTTTTTTTCACACAAAAGAAATTGATTGCATTGGCTGCAAATATATATATATTACTTGCTGATGTATCCGGCATTGCTTGAGGTAAATATTTTCAAGTGCAAGTACTTATAACACTTTAAACTTAATTGATCAGTTTTTCACTGCAGTTTCTTTTGTTTATTTTTCGTTTGCCCTCTCCTGTGTCTCTTATCCCTCGGCCAGCAGCTAAACTGCTGTCTTCTTTTTGCCTCTGTACTTTGAACCACTTGGCATGAGTCTAGCAACCCTTAGAACTATATTCCTCCCTCCCCATCGTTTTGGCAGGAACAGAAGTACCTACATATACATGGGGTTTGGTGCCATGACCTGAAGTACCATTCTCTTCTTTTTGATGTTAATGTGCCTGACCAGAAAAACATTGCATAGTGTTCCTTTTTTTTCTTCCTTAGGTCCTCTCTCTTCAGTAGGAATAGGACTGAGTACCTTTAACACCTACATTACTGAGTACCTACATTACACACTCATTAGGCTCATTAAAAATTTTGTGAAAATTAAACAAAACATCGCATAGAGTTAGTAGTTAAATTAATGTCATGGGATTGCTGTACCTCCGTATCAAAAGGTGTGCATGCTTTAAAATAAAAGCAGAAATAAATATTCTGCCTTTCTGTTAATATTCAAAGAAAGCATTGTTACGAATTATATTTGAAATGAAATTGTTTGTTGAAAGGTTTATTAAAATTGGTGAAAAAAATTACACTGCATTTGAACTAGCGCCATTAAAAAGATCATTTTTTGCTCTTTAAAATAGTGTATAAATAATTTTTGTATGATAATTATTTCGGAAGTTATGGGCAAAACAGTGACGGAAAATTCCAAAAATTGGCTTAATTGTTGTTATTTAATTAAATATCTTTACATATTCACACTGGCTCTGAAATTTGGTAGCACCCTTATGAGCACTTTGTTTTATCAGGTGACTCTGAACCAATGCACAATATGAAAACTTATGGCAACAATAACCATTTCTGTTTTGCTTTCTTTCCTTCTATTTGTGATTTGCTGTCATGCATTTCTGTTTGGAATGGCAAACCAAAAAGACTGTAAGTATATTACAATCAGAGTTCAGAAGAGTTGGTTTCTGTTTACAATACATTGATGCCAGTCAATGATTTGCCATCAGATGACAATCGGAGAAAGTGTGAACAGACCATAAATGAATCTTAATAAACTACGTATCTGGTGATTTGTGGTAACGTCCAATGGGATATGCAAGTGTGAGTCGGTGGTGGCACGTGCTGGCCTGAACATGTTAAGAAATAATTTATTTTGAAAGTTGAAAATAGCACAGTTAATCTAGAAATTGAACCCAGAATGGCATGTGTAAATTTCATGTCACTATGGTTCACCATTTAAGAGGAATTCTTTTGACAGAGAGACAGACACATGTATTTTCTGCTTTATATTATAGATTAAAGAATCATAAAAGTTTTTTCCAAGCACTATGTTATATGCAGCTTAAGAAATTTCATGCCTTTTATTGAACTCAGGGTGCATAGCGTCATGAAAAGTGCTTAAATTTGAAAACCATTTTTAAGCACCTTAAAAGTGCTCAATTTTGAAAAAAGGTCCTTAAAAAGTGCTTAATTTTCTCCAGAAGTGGAAAGAAAATATTCAGGTTTTTTTTTTTTTTTATCAAAATCATAGTCATAAAGCTTTGTTTACTGAATGAAAACCGACGAAAGGGAAGAATTTGGGGAAGGAATCCAGGATGAGATAGATCCAGAGTTGTCAACACATGTTAATACTCATATAACGCTTTTAGTCCAGTCAACGAAGACACAAAATGAGGATGGAAAAAGCATTAATTCATATAGTTTTGAAAATTGGTACACATGTTCATGAGGAGATCCTGATGAACATGCTAAAAATACCCGGTCTTGAGAGGGGGGGAGCTCGCGCCATCATCTTGGATTTCATCCACCCTCTTTAGTTTTTCTTGAATAGCTCGAAAATTATTCAGTTTTCAATTTACAATTGATTCAACAAATTAAAGAGCGTAAAATTCCCTACAAATACATGCTTTATTTTTCTTCTAGCTTTAATAGTTTCTGAGATAATGAGTCTCAAAGTTTGCCGCCATTTTGGAATTCATCCCCCTTTTTAGTTTTTCTTGATATCTCGAAAACTATTAAAACTAGAAGAAAATAAAAGCATGCATTTGTTGGGAATTTTACGCTTGTTAAATCAAATGTGATTTGAAAATTTAATAGTTTTCAAGATATCAAGAAAAACTAAAAAAGGGGGGATGAAATCCAAGATGGCGGCAAACTTTGAGACTCATTATCTCGGAAACTATTAAAGCTAGAAGAAAAATAAAAAGCATGTATTTGTAGGGAATTTTACACTCTTTAATTTGTTGAGTCAATTGTAATTTGAAAACTGAATAGTTTTTAGGATATTCAAGAAAAAGGTAAAAAGGGGTTGAAATCCAAGCGCGAGATCCCCCCATCAGGACCGGGGACTTTTAGTGTGTTCATTTGGAGCCCCTCACAAACATGTGTACCAATTTTCAAAACTATATGATTTAATGTTTTTTAAAACCCTTCGCTGAATCAACTATTAATGACTTTATTATCCGCTCCCTCTTTCTTCAACAATGGGCACCACTATATACTGGAATGGTTATCCCGAAGGGCAAATTGACTGGTAATTTGTTAATTTTAAGAAATGTTTAAAAAGTTCACAGATTTTTATTGTTAATCTTATAAAAGTTGACTTAATTTTTGGTAATGACAGTTTACATTACCATTTTTTTTTTTTTTTTTGTCAAACCAAAAAGGCATTCTGTATTTAATAATCGAAGACATTATGTAAATACAGAAATAAATATTAAAATTGAATATTTAAAATTTAAGAAATATATATTTTAAATTTTTCAATAAAAAAATATGCAGTATTATAAAACAGAAAACATATGCTTAGAAAATACGTGGGTCTGCATATGCATGCATGTGCAAAAGTGCTTAATATTTTTAGCTAAAGTGCTGAAAAAGTCCTTAAAAGTGCTTAATTTTTGCAGCAGTTTCTCACTACGCACCCTGGAACTGATATCTTTACACTTTTCATTGTTTATTAATATAGCATCTTATAAATTACTAGCAGTACGTGCACGGCGTTGCCCTTGGAATCGAGACTTCAACAAAAAATTTTTTTTAAAAAAAACGCCCTCAATGATATGAAAGAGTTCTGAAAACAAAACAAAAGATACACATTATTGATTTTCCTGCTTATTTTTCTTCGCGATAATGACATTTCAATTGTAGAAAAACAATACAGAGTATGTTAATCCAAAACAATATTAAAAAATTGCAAGATGAAAATGATTATTATAAAGCAAATAAAATATACGAGACATAAACACGTTAAGACACTGCCAAAAATATTAATTGAAGCCATGCAGTTGAAGGTTATGACGTCACCTGAGCTCTGCACCGACAGCCAATGAAATTGCCAGCAATGTTCCGGAAACATGTCGCGGGAGGGATATTCGTAGATAAAAATATCTTTCAACTGACCAGGAAAAAATTAATTTAAAAAAAACGGGAAAAGATATTTTAACCATTCTTGTTTTAAATGACAGAACCATTCCAGTTATAAGCTGAAAAAAATTGAAAATAATAGTTTTATTAGAACATTGGATGCAGCAAATTTAAGAACAAAAATTAAATTTCGATGGCAAAACTGACTATTTTTTTTTAAAAAATTCTCAAAATCCAGTAAATTACGTTTGAAGCTCAAAACAAACTTCATTAGAACGAAAATTGTTTGTTTTATCCGATGGTGCATTGATTGTTTTTCAACGATCATTAGCAAAGATACTACAGCCATAAACGTGCCAAAAATGACCCAAAACAACACAAAACATTAAATAAATTTTCTAGATTGAATTTTAAAATTCCGGCTTTGAGGTGCATTGAGTCACTTTTACGACTACCTGTGTGCCAAATTTCATGGCTGTGAGTGCGATAGATTCGTCTGGACATCACACACAGGCACACACGAAAATATGTACTTTTATAAGTATAGATTTATTGTATACTAACAAGGTATTATAAATATGTTCATGCTTATAAACTGTCTTTGCTTTTTTGTGTAATACACTTCACTGACTACGTAATTTCAGAAACCCAGCAAAAGACTGAATAATTTTTGGGGGAGGCCAAAGGTGGTTGAATATGGGAAAGTTTTACACATGTTTACTAGTTGGTATATTTCCTAGATTTTATAAAAATGAAGTATTGTTTTATTGAACTTGATAATTTGAATGAGGTTATAGATGATTTTACCTAATTTCTTGTATTATTCCTTCTGATTTCAGCTTGTACATCAATAGAACATTTTCATGTGTATATTACATATTGATCTTTTTTTTTAATCTTCAGAGAATCGGTCACAGCTCCTCCTATTGATGAGAGTTGTTCAAAAAATCCTGTTGGAGCTCTGCAAGAATTATGCATGAAAATGAGATGGCAGCCTCCATATTATGAAACTGAAAAAGCTACTGGTTTGCCTCATGAAAAAGTTTTCTCCATCATGTGTATGGTTGACAACTTCCAAACTTCAGGTTGGTATCAGTAATAAAAGATATTGCAATATAAATTAATGATATGTCTTTTGATTTTTTTTCTGATTTGTAATTATTTTGTTTGTTTTCTTTATAAAAGTGTAACTTCTTTCTTTATACCAGAACTGTATAACAACAAAGTTGTGTTCTTTAATAATTTCAAGCTTTACAATTTTTGCTGCAAAATATAATCTTAATGAAACTCAGTTTAAAGAATTATGATGTTTAATTCTTGATTATGTAACCTCTTTTATGGGGAACAGAAAAATATTAGTCCAGCCTAATCTAAAATTGGATCAAGAAAAACTTTGGTACTTTTCTGTTAGTGTTGCTCCAGACAACATTCCAAATCTTAACAGTAACTCTCATGACCAACTCTTAACGATGAAGACCTTAACAGAATGGTACCAACATTCAAGTTTGGCAAGGATTGTGGCAGGGTTGCGGTGATTTAAATCAGTTGATTAAAATCACTGATTTAAATCGCGATTTTAAATCAACTGATTTTTTTTTTAAAAAAATCACCGATTTAAATCACTTCATTTTAAATATCAAGTTAATCTGCTTTAATGAAATAAAGTTGTTCATGTATCTTTAAATAGTGATTTTAAAGTATTTTTAAATGCATATTTAAAGAAAGAATATATAGAACATAGAAAAATATTTTATTGAATTGATGTAACTAGAGTACTTTCCATATCTTTATTTTTGAGAACACAAGCAAATTAGATTCTAACCCTTTTGTGCGCAACGCAATAATTTTTTGAAAATATGATGAGAAAACATCTTGAATGGCTTTAGTTTATTGTCTGGACACAGAATCTACAAAAAAAGTTTTTTAAAAAACTTACTTCATTCCGAGGGAAGGGGTTGTCCCCCTTTCGGGTCACTCCCTTAGATACAGCCACCTTGATACACTCAAAAATTATTGTTGAATCTTACAGAAAATTATAAATTAAAACTTCAAGAATATTGGAGCAAAATTTTTGAGTTACTTTGCTAAAATTGTTAAACGTCCAGAACTGAAAAATTTCTTATCTCCGAGTATAAGAACTTTCCCAAACTTTATCTCTAATAATTCCTATTCCGAAACAAAATTTCATAAGACTGCTATATACATTCTAAAAGGAGTAGTACTATTAGCCCTATCCTAAACCTATTGTTTTCTATTTATAGTTGAATTTAACGGTTGAGAAGCGAGTGAAATTAGGTGTGCCATTAATTGGCACACTTCACCGCAAAGGGTTAAATAGATCTCTAATGAGCAACACAATAAAATGCAAAGTATGAGATTCTCCTTTTTTTATAAAATAAAATAAATATTGTGAAAGGATCATGTTCACAAAGAAAGAACATAGTAAAATGCAGTGAGTTTCATTTTAATACTGGAGAAAACTAAATAATGTTGGGGACAACAAACTTTTTATATTGCAATATTGTTCAAATGTAAGATAATTAAGTAATGCATATAAATGTTCCAAAAGAAATACAAACATCTGCATAGTGCAATTTAAACTATGATCTATACTTATAAAAGGCAATGTTTGTGAGCATGTGCACAATGTCCAGACGAATCTATCACACTTACAGTCATGAAATTTGGCACACTGGTAGTCCTGATGGTGACTCAATGCACCTCGAAGCCTGAATTTTAAAATTTTATCTAGAAAATTTTTTATTTAATGTTTTGCGTGAAACAGATTAGGATTAGAGAAAGCTTCAAAACTTGTGTTTGTAATGAAACAAATGAACAGCTGAGTGTAAAATTCTCCAATATTCTAACATACAATAATATATCTATAGTCAAGAAATGACAATTTTTTATTATATTTTTCCTTTTTTCTTTAATAAAATTGTCTTATATTTCAAAAGTATATTATTTTTATATTTTAGTGCACGAATATTTTTTAAATAGTTGTTACATTTTTAAATTAAATTTTTTTAATTTGTTTTTTTAAAAAGAAAGTACAGCTTAATGACTGGTATGTTGTTATATATATATATATTAATTCTATGACTGTAGGGCTCATTGTCTAATATACAAATGTTAAATGTATATATGTAGTTTTAAAAAAATCATTAAAATCAAAAAAATCGACAACCCTGGATTGTGGCCTTTCTACCAAAAAAGTATCAAAACTCGTTTTGAAGACAAAAATGGATTCATTTTTGAAGCTTTAATGCCATAATTTCAACTTAGCAACCAGAAAACTATGATATTGAAATTGAAATAAGTGATGGACACCATTGTATACATGGATTGCTCATTAATATGGTTGAAGAAGTTACACTAGATTAGTATAATAGTAGCGCAACCAAAGCAAATGTTCTCTCATCTCTATTCTTGGAGGCAAAGAGTTGGGGAAGTGGGCAACGTAGAGTAAATTATAACCTATTGTTTCCATAATTCGTGCCAAATACTTGATCAGTATGTCATATTGTTAAAGCTAAATAAATTCTGTTATAAAATAATGAGTGATTTTGTTCCTCCATCTGCTTTTCTGTATTCTGTTTAGGGGCATTTTTTTTAACTTTAAAACATTGTTTTATTTATTTTATGTTGGCAGTAGTCTTTGAGTTAGATAAAATTGAGCTCATTCTTCTAAATTTTCTTCCAACTTTTTATTTATTTATCTAGAATTGTTTTATATTAAAAAAGAAAATAAATGTACTCGGGTGTCTGAAGAGATTAAGTATAATATGATTGCCAAATTTATAAACTCTTTTTGTTACTTTTCAAACACTATTAATTTGTTAATTGGCACCAGACTTTTGCATAAGGTGAAATTCTAATAGAACTAATGAGTAATGAAGTATAGAACTAATGAGGCGTTTATTTTAATAAAAATTGATTGTGAACTATTTATATCAATAAATTCCCTAATGAATCAATATAAGGAAACAGTTGTAGATATTTTAAATGAAGATTTTATTTTTCTTATATGTAAAGAAGTCTGTTCCCATTTAAATTACCTTTCATTATTAACTCTCAGTAATTGGTTAACTTTTGCTTTTGTGTGTGTGTAGAAATTTTTGAATTGGTCTGTTACAATAAGCAATTGGAATTTGTTTCATTTTTTAATAAACAATGATTTATGTGCTTTTTATCATCAAATATTCATTCTAAACATGTTAGCAATAATTTGGTGAAAGAAATTTTAAAAGCTACCCATAATACCATTGAATTTATTTGGGTCTTCCGACATGCTGGAATGACTGCAAATAAACTGACTGATTCATTAGCTTGTACAACACTAGATTCATGTATTTCAAAATAGATATAACCTGAAGATTTCATTTATTACTTTAAAAAATGCCTACAATCAGAAGCCAAACCAAACTGAAACTTCAATATTATGCTGATTTTAACATCTTGGTGGTATCCTGCCTAAAAAACAAGTAATATAAAAAAAATAAAAAATTAAAGTCAATTCCTACTTAGGTCAACAAAGAAAAATTTTATTTTAGAAATTTTTTTCTCCCATATAAAACTAAAATTAATTTATTAAATTTAATTAATGAATTAATATTTGAAAAAACTGTATTAACATCAAGTGTCATCCACTACAAGTTTTAGAAAATGTATTCAACTTGAGTGGATGAATAAAAAGTATTTTATTAACGATTGAAAATTTGAACAAGATATATAAATATATATAGGGAGAGTGTGAACTAATAGTAGGAATTGAACAAATCAAGTTAACAAACGATCAAGTCAAGCAAATCACCAAACTAAAACTAATCTAACAAAAGATAAACTATTCAAGTTCCTACTGATTCCTTTATCAATTTGCAGTATTTTCAAGTAGAATCTTTGAAACATATTCTCTTCCTGTATTCCTAATATGTAAAACAAAAAGAAGCTTTACAGTTAAAAATTGGATGCCTGTCCTTTTCATTTTCCTTGATTTTTAACTTCATAGAAAAAGTAGGGGAAAAAATCATATTCTTAGTATTCCTATATCAAATCTATGATGAATAAATCCGGTGAGAAAAAAAATCGATCATAATTTTGAAATTCCTATATCAAATCTATGATGACTAACTCCAATCAAGACTAATTCTTTCTTTCTGTTTTTTGGGAAAATTCTCTTTTGGTAGTCTTTCATAAAGTTTACAAACTGTGTTTAAGAAAAATAAAATCAAGTAATTTTTTTATGAACACATATCTCAAAAACTCTTTTCAATGAATCAATTAGTGATATATGTTGGTTATGTACAAAATACTTAAGAGAATTTTTCTTAAATCATTTTATTAGTTTTAAGTATGTTTAAATAAAATGCCAAAAATTTGTTAAGTCATTTCATAGTTAAATCATGTAGTTTTCATCTCTGTTTTATTTTAGCTGAAACTTCTGAAAACAATCTGTAATTGTATTTTCAACTTTTTGTTTATTTTTATGTATATTTTTTATTTGGTACATTTTATGGTTTTGTAAAACTGAATTTACTTTTCAGGTGAAGGAAAAAGTAAGCGACTTGCTAAACGACAAGCTGCTGAAAACATGCTGAACCGGTTAAAAGCATTAAATATTATTTCAGAAGATGAAGAAGAAGCTGCAAAAGTAAGTTTTCACCTTCTTAAATTTAATCTAATGATCTTAATCTCATAATTCTTCAATACAGTAGGAGATCCCCAACATAATTTCATTTTCTTGCAGCTATAATGTATCGAAATTATTTTAATGTTTTATCTTTGTCCAAGGTTTTTTTTAATGGTTGAAAGCTTTTACAAATTAATCAAATTTTTATCTTTGATACATAAACATTTTACCCACCAAAAACATTTGAGAAACTCATCACAAGTTTGGAAAAACTTCCTCCATTGGATCTTGTTCCTTAAAACTCTAAAACTTACCTTACCTATCTTAAATACGGTTAATAGCTTTAGCACTTAAATTTTAATTTTCACCCAAACAGTTTTTTTCGCTATTTTAATATCTTCTTGCCTTAATTATGAGTCAAATCTGTTGCTAAATATTTTGCTAGAATTTAAGATTTTGGTAAAGCAACATAGTACAGTACAACCTCGATATCTTGAATCTCTGGGGAAGTGAAAAAAATTCGAGATAAAGGTTTTCGAGTTATCAAGGTTTAGACAAAATTTTAAAAAACTCCCACAAAATACTTTTTGCGACTAAAAATAAGATTCCTCAGAAAAATCTACACAATCTGCAAATAATTAACAAATTACTCTTCTCAATGCTTTAATAATTTCAAAATTGTGTTATATATGTGTACCTGTTTTGACTTAATAACATTCAACTCTTTGTGGAAAATACATTTATTAGTTTCGGAAGAAAAAGTCCTTAATTGAAGTTTGCCATTTCACAGAATCTTTTTGCAGCTGTGCAGTTTTTTTCTAAAGTAGCAATGGCACCAAATGATTCAGTTCCAATATTTTCGATTGATTCAAGAAAGCTCTGGGGCAGTTCCACTGCCTTATCGGCTTCTTTCATGGTAACTTTTTCGTGCTTTTGTTGTTCCAATTCTTCGTTTTCTTCATCAGAAATTTCTGCATTTATGTTTACAACAATATCTTTATCTGTCATAGTGCCACACACATTTGGAATTCATTGTCTACATCGAAGAAATCTTCAAATGAAATGTTAGTGCTACAATCCTTTTGTGTCAATGCCTGGATTAATTTCTCCTTCTCCTATTAAGTGCTTAATGGAATCAGTTTCCTCTGATTCACTAGAAGTTTTATTCTCGGAAAATCCTGCTTTGATAAAACAATTTTTTATTGTTGTTTCTGTGACATTTCTTTATGCATAGTCAGCCAATCGCATTGACTGCAAGATGTTGATAGATGCACAAGGTTTACCTTCACAGATACTATCCAGGAGTCTTTTCACAATTTGCGCTCGATAACCAACTTTGAAGCTCCGGATTATCCCCTGGTCGAGCGGCTGCAATTTCAAAGTTGTATTTGGCCATAAAAATTTCACTGATATTTTTTAGTGCTGGAAAATTAGAGTAAGCATTACAATTGTCTATGAAGAGAATGTGTCTTTTCTTTTCAGCCATTTCTTTATCAATTCCCTTCAGCCAATCACCAAAAATTCACTTGTCATCCAAGCCTTTTTATTTGACTTGTACATCATTGGAAATGGCTTAATTTTAGCAAAACTCCTCGGCTTTTTGGATCGTCGTGTCATAAGAGGAGGAAGCTTTTCTTTACCACTTTGATTAGCTGCTAAGAGTACAGTCACACAAAGCTTACCCCGTTTGCCACTGTGGCATTCTTCATCTTTAAATGCAGCTGTTTTGTTGGGCAAACACTGAAAGAACAATCTAGTTTCATCTGCGTTAAATACATCATCAGCTTTGTAATCCTTTAAAAGAGAAGGAAGGTCTGAAAGCCACTCTTCACAGGAAAATGCATCTACCAATCTCATGCACTTTCACTGCAAAATTTCCGAAAAACGTTGTGCCTTTTCGTAAAATTTTCCAGCCAGTCATTGCTTGCTTTAAATTCACTGTTCAAGTTCAGTTATTTTGCAAAATCCTCTGTGTTTTTTTTTTTTTTTTGTTTGTTTTTTTTTTTTTTTGCAACATCAATCCACTCGCAGGAAGGATTTTGATCACGGCATTGGACAAACCATTTTCGTACACATTCTTCAACTTCAGAATAGGTCGAATTCCGAATTTTCATTTCCTTCCTGTTTCCGGCATCATAGTTTTTTTTCGATTGTTTCACAGTTTTATATTATTGTTGAAAGAGTGCTGGATTTAAAGTAAGCAGCAATTTTGACTTTCTTTTTTAGTTTGTTTTCATCCAAAAACTTAAACACTTTTATTTTATCTTTGACCGATAACACGTTCAAATTATGCTTTTCACCAGCCATTCTCAAGAAGTCATAAAAATTAAATCTACAAATGTTCATGAACACGTTTTTATTCTACAGTAGTCAGCTATGAAATGAATAAAGAAAGACACACACACACAGGAAATTCTCCCCCGCTGGTGACAAGATAGCAGCCTTTCATCCCCCCAGACACTCCACTTCCCATTTCTCATCTCTCACCCCAATATCCTATTCATTGCTTTTTCACTAAAAAGGGGTAAAGAATGAAACAAGAACATTCTTAAATTGGTTCTATTGCCAATAACTGCCATGAGAAAAACATCAACTGAAACTTATTTCTGGGAGAAAAATTTCGACATATCAAGGGTTTTGAAAAGCAAATTTCGAGATAAGTATGGGAAATATAATGAGAATTTCAATGGAAATGCAGGGGGAAAAAATTTTCTAGATAAGGAGGTTGGAGATATCAAGGTTTGACTGCATGTCATTTTTCTTAATTCTTGACCTTATATTTAAGCATTGTGTTGAAACCTGGATTATGAGTGTGGGTTATGCAAGTTATTTAATTATAATTACATTTAATTCATTGTTGATTATTAATTATTGTAACTATGAAAACAAGAGTGGGTGAAATTTAGAAAGTTGATTTTTATATTGATCATTAATTTTCAGTTGGATTTATTTCTTTAAAAAATTTATCATTTTAAAATACCCAAGCAGATCCGTCTTGAATAAACAAATGCAAAGGTTTTTGTGAAAGTTGTCTTTCAGTTCACTTTATAGTTCATAAGCTTTGTATCCCACTTGGAAAAAATTATTGATATGTTTGAAAAAAATCAATACGTACGGTACTTCTAGTCATAAATAGCATCAAATTCTTCTCAAACAGTTTATTTAAATGCTGAAAAAACAATAATTAAAGAAGTTGGAAGTTTTTGTGATCACATTTCAGACATATTATTCAAATGTATAAAGATTTCAAAAAACACAATTTCAATTAAGAAACCTTAAACATTGTATGGTTTTTTTTTTCCCTTAATAGATATACTGGGTGATTACAAAAGAATATTCCACCTCTAAAAGGCTATCTTTACAATTAACTGAAGTTATAATCGTGGTTGACCAGTCACTTCAAAAATAAATTAATCAAGTTTTAAATACGATAAATTCATTAATGCTCACTGTGACGCCATGAGAAAGTAGAACAATATTTACTAAAAACTCATCTTTCATGAGATGTTTAATAAAATGGATATTGATTGGGATTTACAATAACAAAGGTTGTTATCCCTTGAATGCAGTAAACACTGTTATCCTTTGAATGCAGGAAGGCTGCAATTAATTGATTTCAAATTACTTGAGAGCTTGTATGAAAATGGTCAAATGATTTTTATTGACAAAGGCTTTCGACACAAGAAATTTGTAGGTAATGTTTGATTGGTCCTTTTAAAATTTTTTCCAGAGTTCATAGACTGCATATTTTGTGATTTATGCAGTATATGGGTAATGTCATTGGTTTCATAGCATCTGTGGCACAAAGGGTTGATAGTTAGGTTGAATTTATATAGGAGGCTTGGTGTTACAATCATTTTACTTAATATGCAAGTTATGATTTTTTCCTGTCCTGTGCTTCAGTCTTATTTGTGATGGTAATAATATCTGGGTTGTTTCCAAGCTAATCTTGGTATTTTTTTCTATGGTAAATTTTGAAGTAATTTGGAATTAGCTTTTTTTTTTTTTTTAACTTGGAAATAAAAGTTCCTGATGAGATCCAGTCTAAATACGGCAAGAATTTCATTGCAAGAAGAGAGTCTGCCTCTTCATTCCATAAGATGCTCAAGTGCCCAGGAACCCATAATAAAGATATTTTCTGGTGTAAACGTTTTTCTTATACAAATTTTTGAAGTAAGAGCTGAATAACTGTCTGAAAGAATTAAGATATCTTTGTCAGGATCTGTTAGATCATCCAAATCTTGACAGATTGCTAAGACTTCTATTGTAGAAACAGAATTTTGTATGTGGATGTGATAAGAAAAATTTTGGATATGGGGTTATATCAACAATTAAATTGAAGAAATGAACAACTCCACCAAGAGGGAGGGGTAAAATCTCTGTGGCCTAGGTTCAGAGTGGGACCCATCAGCTCATGATAAGAAAAATATATTCATTTCTGGGGTGTTTTATTTTGAAAAGGGGCAAATGGGACCCAATATGAATTGAACTATATTTTAACACTTATTTTCTCTGAATATAAAACTTGCACATTCTCATTATATTAATCTAAATTACAGTAGATGGCTGCAAGTTGTGTGTTTGTAACAGTATGTAAGGTGACTGGACAACTGTAAGAAAGACTTCCCTCCACTGATTAGTCACCACAGTCATAATTTCCTAGGGGGTGGGTGGGGAAAAGCCAGATTTCAAGTCGCGACATGCTGTGGTACCATCCTAACTATTAATTGCCGAGTCTAAAGTGAAGTGCCATTGTCATTTGTTTTTTAGTCTTGTTAATTACCTTTTGTAGGTATTTGTTTTTACTTTCTTGTATACGAAGTATGCAAAGAGAAAGTTATTGTAATCGTCAAAAAATTCGAACTCGAGATTTTGGTCAATCTTCCCGTTTTTTAGACCTCCAGGAGTCCGAAAAACACAATTTTGGAATTATGTTTGTCTGTGAACATGATAACTTGAAAACTATTAGAGCTACATGGATGAAATTTGGTATGTGATCTTTGCACATAATTTGTAGGTTTTTATCAAATTTTGAATGGCATCCGTCTATGGGAAATCTGTCTGTGTTCATGTGAACACAGTAACTCAAAAACTTAAATAGTGAGATGGATAAAATTTGGTACACAGTTTTATCATCGGGAATGTAGGTCCATATAAAATTTTCGCCAAATCCATTGAAAGGTTGACTGTCTGTTGGTATGTATAATCGCATATTTGTGAACACAGTAAGTCCTTAACATAATGACTTGGATAAATGAAATTTGGTATGTGACCTAACCTTAATTGTAGATTTGCGTCCAATTTTTGTTTCAATCGGTTAAATAAAAGGCATCAGATTGCAAATTCAGTTTTCCTTATATTACTTAGCCCTATTGCATAATCATGCTGGCTTCTTCATTTTACTTTCGCCTTGCTGCTTGAAACTGATGGTGTGCTGTTTCGCTTATTTTTTCTCCAATGTGTTAGGGATGCTTGGTACGTTTTACTGCCTTTTAGCTAATTTTTTCTCTGCATGTGTTAGGGAGTATACGAGAAAGTTTCAACTAAAAGGCAGACTACTCCCGCTGGTTATGAGTGGGGGGTACCAGTACTTTGTCAGTTCTTGGCAGCCCTGGTAATGAGGTTTTAAACCATCATTATCTGTGATTAAATTATTCAGAAATGTCTCTTGGATGCATTCGGTGAAGCCAGCTGAAACTGGTATGTCTTTACTTTGAAAATTAAAATTAACAAAGATTTCACAAATGTTCGGATTAGAGTGAGGAAGTTTTGGAGAACAATTAAGATTGTGAAATGTAACTCTTGAAGCCTTAAGCCTTCTTAATATTTTTCAATCAACTGTAAGTTTAACTTAAAAGTATTAATTGCCAGTAGAGAAAAGAAATGACTAGCCAGTTGTTTGGCAAAAATTGGAAGTGTTAGTCATTTAATTTTTTCCGAGAGAATTTCTTGCCTCAATTGTTTTAATGATTTATATTAAGGGTCCAGGCAGGGTTATCCTTTTTGCCATTGAGGTGTCTTTCAGAAAACTTATATATAATTGAACAACTGTAATTTAAAAAAAAAACAGGATACTGTTGTTGGCGTTGTAATTAACTTTTTCGTTCTGGGGCAATATCTTTTGGAAGCTGAAATTTTTAGGTAATTTATTAAGTGCCTTCATCTTTAGATTATTTTTTTAAAAAATTGTTCCCTTTTGATTTGTTTTTGCAAATTGAATTCCAAGATATTTAATCAATTAACTCCATGATTTATGAGATGTAATGAATATTAACTGATTACAACAACATACTTTCATAGTGCTGTGAAGAACATTCTTAGTGTCATGTCTTGTCAAACAAATGAAATTTCAGAAAGTCCTCACACAATGAGTTTTAGAATAGCACTCCTTAAGTTTCTGCTTGCAAATATATACTCTTTCAAAGTTTTTTTGTTATCTTTTGTAAATCACCTTGTATAGTATAGAAAATTTCAGCCACAAATTTTTCTTTTTCTTTCATGTGTATAACATGTGCATTTCAATTGGTAAACTTAACCATAACTATTTCTCAAATGAATACATATGATTTTAATACATTTAAAATAAAGTATTCCAGGGAATGGAATAAGTATTTGTGATGCAATGCATTTTTAAGTTGATTTTCTTCATTCTAAATAGATGTGAGGATGAGATGTGTATTGATTCAAGAGTTTTGATTGAAGTTTTATAGGGACACAATATATTACATACGTATCATTTATATTTATAATGTATAGGAAATGCTACAGAAATGTAACTGTTTTTCTATATTTTTGTGTTAATTGAAACTCCATTAAAAATTTAAATTTAAAATTCTGAAATTGTCTCATTTTGAGAAATAGACTAATTATAAATAAAAAAATAAGTAAAAAATTGAGATAAAGAAAATGGCATGACTCACTTTTTCTAAAAAGCATTATAACATGTGAATAACTTAATACAAATCTAAAGTTTCAATGTTTAAAAAAAATTTAGATGTCAATGATGCTCTTCTCCGATAATTTATCTATCTTATCCTTAATAAATGCAGCTTAATCTTTTTACTAAATATCAATCTTTATTAACTTAAATTCAAGATTTCAATAAATTATGAAATTAATTATCATAATAATAATTGTTAATTTTCCAAAAATTACAAAAATATTTTTATTACATGAATAAATAAATCTTTGAATATACATAAGTAAAATATTGATGAAATAATTTGAACAAAACAAAAAAAACTTAACAGTTAAGTACAGGTTGTATTCCTTTTTTCCCTCCGTATTTAATGTAATCTTTTTCTGTTTTGAATTTTTAAAATTTCTTTCTAATTCAATTTCAATTTTGAAAATGCATGCTATTGTTCAAAATGTGAAATATTTTTGGTTTTCTTGCCATTTGACATTTATGAATCGAGAATAATACAAATATCATTAAAAAATCGAAATAAAATCTTTTATATATTTCCTTAAAGTGTTTACTAAAATAATTTGTATATTTAAAAAAAATTGAATAAAAAGTTTGCCTAATTACTACTTTTAAATATTTGGAGCACTTGAACAACAATGATTGATACATCCTCCTCTGCTACATACAATTGAGACATACAGGATGATTCAAAAGTGTTTAGAAAAACTTTAAGGGTTAGTCAAACGTACAGAAACAAGTCAATTCTACAAATGAGCATGAAATCACAAATGCAAAGGGTGACCACTACAAGGCACTTTGCCAATGAATTTAGTAAAGGAAAATGATGCACCAGGTTGAAAATGCATCATAGTTCCATGAATAACAACATTACAAGTTGTATGTGTATTGCCATTGAATCGGTCATTCATACAAGTATTACTACTGTGCATGAATGATTGATTCAATGGCAATTCATACACAGCATCAGTAGCAAACCTGCGAAATACCTAAAGTAATTGTTCAAAGGACTTGCCTTTTGAAACAAAACATGCTTTGCATGTTGTTACTCATGCAACTGTGTTGTTTTGGAGAATTTATATTCCACTAAATCTTCTGTTGTATATTTTATCTCGTGTATCTGTTCCTTTTACTATATTCATTGGCCCTATGGTGGTCACCCTTTACATTTATAACCCCATGTTCTATTGTTAAAATTGTAAGCGATCCACTTCTGTGGGTGTGGGTTCGAATCCCACTTCTGACACCAATATTGTAGGCGATTAGGTAGGCTTAGTGTTGGGTTCCTTAGAAATAAATAACTCAGTAACTTTAACTAACTATTATATTACGCAGAATTAAGTTTACATTTTGAAGAAGCATTATTTACGGTTAAAGATGTATACAGTTGCAGCAGTTCGTCATTAGAAAGGCTTTTGGATGGCACATCATCATCTTTTGTCTTTGTCAGAAAAGACAACCAACATCGTTTTAGCGTCTCGTACCGCATAGTCGTCTACCACTGTTCTCGGCAGCTTGATACTCTGGCGTCACTGGCGATGGCAGCGCCATCTACAGGTACTCGGCTGCAGCTGGTGGCCCACAAAATGGTTTGACCTACTTTTAAAGTTTTTCTTAACACTTTTGAATCACCCTGTATGATTTTTTTGGAGGGATAATATTATATTTTGATGGCATCAGAAAATTAAAAATTCAAAATATTGAACCAAAGTTTATATGTAAATAATTCATGAGCTTTTTTTTCGTTTTCCTTTTAATTTAAAGGGAGAAAAAAAGTGACAATTTAATAGACTTTCCAATTTCACATTTTTTAAGTTGAATAATTTTCAGACTAACTCATTGTTAATCTTTATAACTTCATTCATCTTTAGGGAGCTAATCAACCAGAGGATGGTGTTTCAAATAGCACATCTGCATTTTGTGATAGAGATTCAGATGAAGATGAATTAATTATTGACACACAAAATCTGTCAATTAATGAAGGCAGTGGCATGAGAGGGAGCTCTATTACTGCAGAAACTTCTGAATGCCCTGATTTTATGGAGGAGAAAATAAAAAATACAGATTCTGATGGAAGTTAGATTGAACTTTTAAGGTTTCTTGAACTTTACTTTTGTGGAAATCAAATTTTTATCATTTTCACTTGGTATCATGTACGGTTGTGCAGCTTTCTGAATTGTTTTAAAACATATGATTCTACCATCTCATCCTCATAATCAAACCAAACCTAATAAATGTAAATTAAATCCTTTTGCTTTTGCATCATCCTGAAATTCATCCTTAAGTGTTATTTTTGTTAAATTTTATTTTTCTGACATTTGTAGATATTTGAAAAATTATTCATTTATTGTTGAATATCTCAAATAAGATTTGTTTAATAAAAAGGTAAATGGCGTCTATCATTATATTTTTTCAAGTTTGAAAATTTAGATTTTGTATAATTTTCCTAAAGGAAACTTGCCTTGAATTAATTTTGAAATGAGGCCAGTTACTTAAACTATAGTTAAACAGTGTATCATCTGCTGTTCTTATAATTTTTAAATAGAAAAAATGAAATATTTCACTTCAGTCAACACTATTTCATTAATAAATGAAACCTTATTGTTTCTGTATTAGTTCCAGTATAATCCACTGTCAATGTGTACATTACTTCTGCTAATTTTATTCATCTCGAATGTTCTGTTTTATATTTACTTTTTGTTTTAAAATTTGTTTGTTATTTTTAACCTATGAAAGGACTTTTAAATTTTAATGATATATTCTTATGCCTGTTAGAATTTTCCTAGTATAATGTTTTTTCTGAGATAAGAAACAAGTTCTTATCTTTTCAGAATAAATTCAGCAGGGTGTCTACCAGAGTTGAAAGTTGAATTTTCATTTCAGTTTCTGGTTGCAAATTTCCTTTTAAAGTTAACCCAGCTATTTATAGCCAAAAATTGTTTTTTCATGATTAGAAGGTGTTAATCTGTGAGATTCGTCTTATGCTTAATGGAAATATTAAATTTGAACACTTGCATCTTTAAAAAAAAAATGACGGAAGGCTGTCTTTTCAAACAGCTGCTGATGTTAAAGACGTAGGACTACTTTACTTGCGTGACTCTTTTGTTTCTCATAAGTTTTTAAGTTTAAGTAAGTTTTTTGTAACTTCTGTTGTTACCCTTTATCTCTAAAATAAGGCATTACTTTTGTTTTTAACATGTGTAGTTACCGAGACATAGAGGATCTCCCATACAACGTTTTGTGGCGTGTGAATCAATTTCCTTCCTGATACCCCATTGGGAGGAACGTAGTCCTACATTTAAAAAAAAAAAGAATTGAAATATAGTTGAAGCACTTGCTTCAGGTAAATAATAAGAAAAAGTGTGAAATTTAACTGCTTTTCCTATTAAAAAAAATCTATGTTTTAATGCTAAAGTTTTTTTTTTTTAATTTATAATTGTTTTGGGGAATATGAGGACTAATTTGTTGAGGTTATATGTGAGACATTTGTAATCAATTCATACTTTTTAGGAGTTTTTAAAAATAAATCTTAAGAAATTTAATTATATTTATAAGTGACATTTAAATTTATGATTTCGATTATTCTTAAATTACATTTATAATTTCCAAATTGCTTGCATTCAAATCCTAAAACAGTTGAATAGAATAATGTCACAACATTTTTATGAGATCAGAATTTTTTTTTCTTGGTGGACATCCTGTTTAAGCATGTCATTTTAAATAGTAGTGAAATTTATTAAAATTCAATCATTCCTTTTTGTATTTCTTAGAGGGGTATGGAGACCTTAATACTGAAAAAATTGTAGTATAATAATTATTATAAAACCAAAATTTTAAGAGTACATCTTGCAGTTCAGGTTGGTTGAATTACACAGGTTTGATATTTTAAATTTTCGATTTGATGCAGAATTAACTTGCTAGAATTCATAGTCAACTTGCAGGTTTCCAAACCAATGTATAATGATGTTATTGTAGTGAAGCATTCTTTGAGCAAAAGGTTGCTTTAAAAAGAAATGTTTTTTCAGAAGTATTTCATAATTTATCACATTCTTTTTATTGGTGAATGGTCTGAAATGAATACAGTCCATAGCAATGTTCTTGGGAACTAACTTATCTCCAGTAAATTATTTGCATTCATGTGTAATATGCTTAAATAATGCATTAAATTCTTAAGTAGCAACACAAAAAATTTTGTTTTTGGTAGTTTAAGTTAATTTTATATGAAATCCCTCCTGACCTTTAATATCATCTCGAAAAATTACATTTGCTTTAGAAATATGTAATACATTGAAGCTTTTTACTTTATTGACTAACTCGTGAGTTAGATTTATCTAGTATGGCAAATAAAGGCTCTTTGATTTTGTGTTTGGTGGAATTTGTCAAAATCTTGTGCTGATTAGAAAAAATTAATAACAAATGGTTTTAAAATTATTTAAATTCAATAAGATTATACTGGAATGTTTAAATATATATTTTTACAATTAGAAAGAAATTAATATAAAGTATTAAATTGGGGCTTGACAAATGTTGTGGATTTTTCTTATAATTATCTTGAGGTTTCTTTAATATTTATTTTAATGTAGTTCAGATAACACAGTTGTATGAAATTTTTGAATTCCTAATTAGGTTATTTAGAGAATCGTGGGTGTATGATACAAAATGTGCCAAATGATCAGTCAATCAAAAATGAATCTTTTATTCCGAGTACTGCTTTTAAATTCAATTTTTTTTTAAATGGTTATGTATTATATGGATACAAGTTGAACTCGTCATTGTATTTTTAGTCTTTCACTCATTTCTAAAGTACATATCATTTTTTATTGAGGCATACCCATTGGAATTTACTATTTAACATGAAGTATTGTATCATTTTCATGACTAGATTCTCATTTCCTTCTTATGGATGTAAATTGGCATTTAGAAACAAATCATAAACATTTCTAAGACATAATTAGAAGGACCTAAAATTGGTGGTCTTGAAAAATTGCTGTGACTGTAAGTTCAGTGCTCTGATGTAATAGAGAACTCTCCTGGAATATATAAAAATGACACTGTAGTCAAAAGAGGAATTTAATTCAAGTGCAGATTAGAAAAATGCTACACTTGGTGAGCAGTAAGAATATATTATGTTTATTAAAATAATTAATAACTTATAAAAAATAAAACAAAATTCTTTATTGATAAAGCAGAGCTCATTTGTGTGACACAATTTAGTGACAGTTTTCTTCAGTTATTTGACATTGTTTCCAAAATTTACAGATCAAAAATCAAATTGATAGTTGCAGTAGGGCATTAAAGTTACTGGCCCAAAATTTAGCTGGATTAAGGAATCACCCAATAGAATAATACCTTATAAACTTATTTTCAATGGTCAATTCAAAACCAACATGTTTCTGTTGCTGAATTGGAACTGTAAGTAAAAACATTGTAACTCTATTTGCAGGTTATTTAAGTTAGAATATATTTCCATTGGCATTAGGTATAAATGTCAGTAAAAGACAAATGCTCTGATTGTCAAAAGTTATTTAAAATGCTGAATTAGAAAAAAATATGTTCTTAAAACTTTTCTATAACTGTTTGTTTAACACAAATATTTTTAAAATCTATGATGAATCTGTTATTAAAGGAATATTTTGACATGTTTTCTAACAAAATAAATAATGCAAAAGATATCTGTGATTATTATTATTACTAGTAATATTTGTAACATCATTAAAATTATATTTCCTTGTAAAATATTGATTTCTCTTCGATCAAAATGCAGTTTCTACCACCTAAAAGAACTTAACACTTTAAAAAATAAAGCTGTTTTGCTTTGTTGAAGTAAATTATCATTAATATAAGAAAAAAGCTGTGATAAAAATATAATGCATATGAATAGAGACTTTTTTGTTATGTGTTATCATTTATTTTTTTTAATGCATATCTCAAATATTAATTTTCTCATTAATTAATCATTTCGTAAACATTTAAAATCTCAATTACTCACTAAAGAAAGTCTTGAATGAATCAAAGAAAATTACATATATTCAAGTTGAGAAAATTATTTATACTCCTTTTGCAACTGCATTTATTTGCTGTAACGTTCATATGAAAACTTCTGTCTTTAAACTTTTGTATTAAATGTGCATGTTAATCAAGTCTAGTCACCATTGCTTTTATTGTGACTGCCGCACTTGATGTTTGGTTTATATTTTCTCTGTATATTTTGATTTTATTTCAAGATAAATGGAAATAAATTGTTTTATATATATATTCTGTGATTTTATTTTTTGGGAATGTCACAGATTGAATCACTTTCTACAATTCAAAGATCTGTTGAATATAAATATTGCTTATTAAACTATATTTGAGATATCTATAAGGATGATTCAAATGTTTCCATCAAACTTTAAGAGTAGGTGTATCATACCAAAAAAAATCAGTTACAATATAGACCATTATGTGCGTTTTCTAGACTGTGGCATAGCTGAAACTTGCAGCCCCCAGGGCGAACTTGCAACATGCTGCCCTTCCTTTAGATGATACATAGGGCACATAAACCTCAAATAAAAATAATAAATTCCAGGTAAAACGAACAATTTATTAGCAATGTGATTGGTTGTTTGACGCCCTTGATCTCTGCAGATGGATTACAAAATCGGACATCCATCACTAGTCTTTCTTTCACATATCTGCAACTTACCATTGAAAGGCCAAAAATATGAATTGCGTTATTTTTTGTATGTACACAATCATTGAGCTGCTCTTAGTTATAAACATGTTTCCCTACATGTCTGATTTTGCCGCCCCTTTTGAACTGTCGCACGGGGCAGACTCCCCCTCCAGTTACGTTTCTAGAGGATTTATTTGATTTAAAGTGAGATGAGTATCATGGTCAAAATTATCAAATTTTTTTGGAGTATGTCTTATCATATTTATTGGATCACTTTGGCAGTGCATGTGGTTTCAGCATAATGATTTCAACAAGTGTTTTTGAAAATATCTGATCCATCCCTTGTAGCACAGTGTCAATAAACATTGTCTGGCTACCATGATTCCTTAGCATCTCGGCTGATTATTTCCAATACAGATTCTTCAAAAGTCTTGTGCCCCCCAAATCATGCAAAATCCAGTGTGAAAGTAATCTCTAGATAAGGAAATTATATCTATTTATCTTATATTTTTCTATGATTGGAGTACATTTTTGTAAATATAAAAGTAAAAACGAACTTAAAAGCACCTTCGGTAATAATTTTGTGAAGAATCTTTCACCTCAGTAATGATCCTTGTTGAAAGTAAATAATATATAAATGTGTTATGAAATCAAAAACCTAACACACCATTCAGAAGGATACAAACCAAAATGCTTATGTAAAAAATTAATGCAAACAAATATAGTAATAGATTAAAAAGAAGGAAATGAAACGTTAGAAATAGTGACAAAAAATATTGAAACATTCTTTTGTTTATTATTGTTCAGTATGAACTCATACATTTAGAATTGGGAAGATAAACTAGCATGTTAGATAGTTCTTAAGAAAATATGCTGAATATTATTTCCCTATTTAAATTTTACTGTCAAAAAATTAATTCGATGAAACTGATTGAAAATAAACATATGTTAGGCATGAAATGTGTTTTAACCTTCTTCCAGAATACTTAGGTAAACATTTAAGAAATGAAAGAAGAAAAACATGTTTATGTATATAAATTTTCACATTAAAAATGAAAAGCATTTTATGAATGATGTAAAAAGGCAATCAAACAGTTGATATAATGCAAAATTCTATTTTTATGATTAAATTTCTTTCACTTGATAAAATTCCTAAAATTTATAATTAATCTCTTTCAATCATTTTAGAATTCAATTCATCAGTATTGATTTAGAATTAAATTAATATTTAAATTTAAATAAAGTGCCAATTTTTTATAAGTTTCTAAAGTATTGTTTTAGTATGATGGACTGTATAAAAATACCCAAGCTAACTAAATTCAATATAACGTGAATAATATGTTATTAATGCAGGTTTAAAAAATTGCTATTTTAGGTTTGGCATATTTTTGTTGTATTTAGTAATAAAATCATCTTGAAGACTCAAGGCATGAAGGCTTTGTAATCAACAAAAGCAGAAATCATTCTATTTTTCTACTTATGTTTAAAGCATAAAATGATAGAACCATTAACAGCATTTTGAAATTCATCACATTGAATCTTAGTAAGTTAATTAGGGGAGGAAGGGGTCTTATATGATCTTCATTTAAGTCTTGTTTTAAATGCTATTGTAATTTTTTATCTGATATTTTGAGCTACATTTTTTATGCATTTTTGGTGTCAAGAATTAATATATAATTCCTGACGGCAAGCAGGAGGTTCGAAAAGTTTGTCCAGAGGTATAAGGACCTCCTCTGCCATTTTCTCTCCTCTAATTTCATAAGAGTTGGAGCTGTGAAGATGAAACAAGAGCAATGCAGTTGGTGACAGCTTTCCAACAAGAAGTTACAAGTTTAGGTTAAAAGGCAGTTGAAGTTCGGGATTGAAAATCACTTTTCAACCTCTAACTTCTAAGCTATGGATAAGCTTTCAGTACAAAAATTGTTCCTTTTGACTAGGCAGCAATTTGCCTAATTTGAATTTCATTCCATTACCCAGGAGGATAGACTCAACCCAAAGGTTGTAGAATTTTTTGATAACCTCTCCCCACCCTATTGGCTCCAGAAAAGAAAAACCTGAGAATGAATTAGAGAGCTGCATGCACCATCTTCAAGCAACCTCACCGTATTTACGTAAGGAAAATAAGCATTTATTTAATGGTGTAACTTAAGAAAAAGGTCACATAATTACTAGGGAAATAAAAATTTCTATTCCTCAGCATTCCCATCCCATTCGGGTCAGATGGCAAATCTACAAACTAGGTTTTCACCCTTCCTGCAACATATTTCTCACTGGTTTTAATCCAATCAAAATTACTTTAGTTAGTGTGTTCACAAGATATGCATACAATACTTTGCCCATGTTATGTATATATAAACTTTTAAATGAGGAGTAGACCATGATCAGTAGAGAATTGCAGAAATTTTCGCAAACCATTGCAAAAGTAGTACAGTAGAACCTCAGAAATCCGAAATTTCAGATAATCTAAACATCTTTTTTTTAAATTTTCTGAAAATTTTTTACTAAAAAATGAAGGGAAAATAACAATTATGAATCAGAAACAAAGCTAATGTTTATTCTTAACTTAAAAGAAGCATTCGAATTGGTCTTTAAGAATAAATACAGCACCTTAATTAGTAGAAATAAACTTGGATATCTTCTTTTTACCCTCAACTTGTTTCCCACTGTACCGTGCAAATCACCGCATGCTCTTTCCGTATGCCTTCACAGATCACACAGAGTCAATACTCTACTGCATTTATCATTTTACCGAATTTCCCGGATAATCTGAATTCTCCAGCTTCCAAACAAAGGTCAACCCCTATTAGTTCAGATTCCCGAGATTCTATTGTATTACTGTAAGGAATCTACCTAATATTAATTCTTGCCATGCTCTTTTTACTGGAAAAGCAGTCATCTGCAACAATGTTTGACTATATTTCTTACTATAGAGGGGGAACAAGAAAGTAGTCGGGAGACAAAATATGAATGTGTTTATGTCGCTTTTTATTGTCTATATGATAAAAATGGGGAAGGGGTAGGATTCTTATCTGTACAAGGCACTACTTACCCTTGCTGCACTGCTGTAGTTATCATATTTGTGTTGTTTTAAATCTGCAGGTATAAGTGATATATGGGTGCCCAGTGCACAAATCTTAGAAAGGGCTGTAAAAGCTGTTTAAAGCCATGTATAACAAGGGAAGCAACAAAAACGTTATGTCTGGGGCACCATTTGCCTTGCTATACTACTGATTCATGTGTAAGATCTCTAATCATTGCCATATCCCTCTTGTCAAAAAAAAATTACCATATGGCTGATAGGAGATTTCTTCTCAGCCAGAACATAAGATTCTTTTTTTTATTTCTGTAAGTATGAAATTGTTAAAAATTAAAAGGGGAAAAGAAGTCATTGCAAAATCGATTCTTTTATCTCAGTGGTTCCCAACCTTCATTCCCTCGCGTACCCCTTAATTAATCTCTATATTTTCGCGTACCCTCTACTGTCATATCCTCCCCCTTTCCAACTATCCGTCTATGCAAAGAAGTTTTTATCAATAATGTTAAGGGTTTATGTTAGCTTAAGAGTCAAATGACTCGAATTAATAATATTTGCTGGACTTATTTTTTATTTTACATATTATTGCATTTTTACAATAGTGTTAGTTCAATGTCAAAACAATTGAAATAAGTTGTGTAATAATTCTGCATTAACTTATAAGGATGGCTAAAAATTACATTCTGTAATAATCAACTATTCAAATGATAGTTATCAAATACAAAATATTAACTTAGGGAAACAAAATTCCATAGCTTTTCTGAATCCTTATTTTTTCTTCTTTCCGCCATTATCAACTTCAATTTTGCGTACCCCCAACTAGTCCTTCGCGTATCCCCCAGGGGTATACATATCACAGGTTGGGAACCTCTGTTTTATCTAGATAGCTTGAGTAATGGAATTCGTCTTTTGTAGCAGCTTCTGTACATTTTTAATTTCATCAGTTTTTATCATTATATCATTGTTTTTTTTGTTTTTTTTTTTCCAGAAATTTGAAGATTTGAAAATTTATGATAAAGATGATCCAGATAACTGTCAATCAAATTTGCAGAAAACATATTCCAAAAATGTTTTAAAGTTTCTCAAAGATTTGAAAACATCAACCAGTTCATGTCTTCAAGCATTACAGGAAATCGATGTGATGGATCCACAACTAGATTGCCCGAAATTGTTGCAAAATGTTGCCACTGAACAGAACTTTGAGATTATTTACATTCCAATTGAACAGAGAGGGAAAAATGGTAAGTTTAAGCTACATGATTTTGAATGATGATATTTGAAAATGTTGATTTAAAAAATGGTATTTAGCCCATTTTTTAGAAATTAGCTTTTGTTAAATTATAGCTTGTGGTAAACCCAATCATAAACATGTGAAGTAGGTGTGACGATTTGAGTCAATAATAAAATATGGAATATAAATACGTTTTCTTTTTCCATAAGCTTCATTCTAAATTATGAAAAGAATAAAACATTAAATTTTTTAAATGAAAGTGCCCATAAAAGGGAAACTTTTAAGAAACTTATTGAATGCAGTGACAAAATTATCTATGGTTTTTATTTTATTGACTAGCAGTATGTTCACGGCGTTGCCCATGGAATCAGGATTTCAAAAAACGGGGGGGGGGGGGGTGGCACACAATGACACGAAAAAGTTTTGAAAACAAAATCAAAACAGAAGATACATACTATTGATTTTCCTGATTATTTTTCTTCGCGATAATGACATTCGAGCTGTAGGAAAACAGTACAGAGTACGTTAATCCAAAACAATATTAAAAAATTACAAAGTGAAAATCATTAGTAAACAGCAAGAAGCAAAATGCGCAACATAAACAACGTGTTTTTTAACAAACTTTTATGCTTGACTATCAATATAAAACAAAGAAATCAAAAGTATAAAAAATATAAATCAAAATGCGATCCCCTACCTAGATTAAAAAAATGGTCTATCATGAGGTTGAAGTGTAAGGTAAAATTGATCAGAACATAACACACAGACGCTCACAAAGAAAAAATTAACCAAAAGGAGAAAAAACCATTACCTAACTTGCTTAAACAGTGCAATAATTCATTCAGACTAAAGCAATGAAAGTAATTCGTCATATTCCGTACCTACCCTCATTCATGGCAGAATGCCAAATAAAGCAATAGCTCTAATTTTTTCTGCCAGATGGCACACAGTTTGATGGAACAGATTTCTGTATAATAGTTCTTCCTTCAAAAAACATCTCCGACTCCATCTACTAAAAAATTAATTAAAAATCGATTTAAAATGGTATTTTAACAATTCTTGTTTTAAATAAAGGAGGAACGTTTCATTTATTAACTCAAAAAATTTCAAAAAGATAACGAAATTAGAATATGAGATGGAGTAATTTGATTTTGAAATCTTAAAATTTCATTCAAAAACTATTATTTAAAAATTTCTCAAAATTCTGGAAATTATATTAGATTTTCAAAACAAACGTTATTAAAACGACAATTCGATGGTGCATCGATTGTTGTTTTCCTATCATTATTTCTCATGGATTGGCCAAAAACTACCCAAAACAACACCAAATATTAAATAAAAAAATTTCTACATAAAAATTTAAACTTCGGGTTTCCAGGTGCATTGAGTCACTATTACGACCTGTGTGCCAAATTTCATGGCTGTAAGTGCGATAGATTCACCTGGACACTGCACACACACATGCAAACATTCCCCTTTATAAGTATAGAAGGTAATGATATTTTACTTTTGTAAAGGAAGTTATGCATATAAAAAAGCGAGTTCACAAATTTCACACACACAAAAGAGAATTTTAGAATATTGAAATTGTTATTTCTGGGATATTATTTTGTGATAGGGAATATTATTATAACTTATGCAGGTTCAAATTCATATAATATTAATTTGGTTAAAAATATATATTAAATATCAGTAGATGTAGTTTGTAAAAGCTTTAAAAAATTTTAAAAAATGCTGTTCTTTTTTAATTCATTTTTTTTGTATTTAGGGGAATGCCACTGCTTATTACAAATTACATCCTTGCCTGTGGCTGTTTGCTTTGGCACTGCTGCAACAAAAGAAGAAGCAATTATAAGTTCTGCTCGGAATGCTCTAAATTTTATACAGCTCATGTGCAAAAAGTGATCTGTGCAAATCAGAAGATCACTAAAACATAACCAGCTGATGGTAATATAATTTTTATTTATTATGACTAAAATTTGCAAAATAATTTTTTTTATATTGTATATTTGTCTGATAACGTGCTAAACAGCATGATAATCATTCCTTCATTTCATGCCTTCAGAAGTTGATCATTCTTAACTCTTTGCAATTTTTCTCTTCAGACTTTCCCAAGAATTAAAAAAAAAATAAGGATGGAAAATTATAAAATAAGGATTTAAATAAAAAAGGATGCTATAAATACTTACTGATATTGAGCAATTTAAAGCTTTAAAAAATGTATTGACTTACAACATAAAAGTTGTATTATGCTGAAAGAATATTTTGGATTTTCTTAAAAATGCTTTTCAAATACTCATCAAATTCATCTTCTGAATTAAATGGATATAATTCTTTTAACATTGCTCATGATCTTATTCCATACCTATTATACCTATAAATTTTTTTATCCGAAACTTTCCACTCACTATAAGGCAAGATACATGAAATATCTACATGCAGTTGAAACTGTCAAAATTAGGCAATGTGATGCATATTTTAATTGTACCACATAAAATAATTATAATTCAAATTCATATAAAAATGCGAAAAGCTAATAGAATTTTCATATTGTAAAATTCTGTCTTTGTTCTTTCAGTCCTCTTTTTTATTGAATTTTTTAAAATTTGGTCATGTTGGTGTGTTGTGGAGATTTGAAAATTGGGTTGCTTGCTCAGGTGTCATTTTTTTGTCATCTGGTGATGTTTCAAAAATATAAGGTCGGTCTCAGAATTGTAACTTCAGACCAGAACATTAATTAAACTAAACTTTAAAAAAATATATTACAGTCATTTGAGGCACTTAATGAATGAACATTTTCTAATTAATTGATTTCTTTTATAGGTTTGAATCTTCGGTGAAATGTAAAGCACCTAGTGTTGCAAGATTTCAGGTTTTGGTTGGCCATTTTTAATTCTTTGACCACCCAATTTTAATACTACTTCCAACTATCAGCTGTTTTTATTTGTTGAGACAAATTACATATCATAAACCACTTTCATTTCAGAATGTTTTCAGTCTCATTTAAAAATAAATCATAATCGTTGTACATTTGTCATCACTTAATTGCTGCATCTTTTATGTATGTTATCTTACAGAAAATTTAATAAATTAGGTAATTAATGATGTTAGTTTATTAAAATTCTTTAAAAATAATTTAAATATGCTTGATGCCTCTTGTAAACTGGTATCAAAATCCCCCATTTCAGAAGGAAACTATTTTGATGAACTTAACCAAATCATTTTAAGTTATTTAATTTATATAGATTTTTAATTACTTTTTATTTGTAGTTCAAAATTAGAAGCTCAATTTCCAAAAAATTTTAAAAATCTATAATTTATTTATATCAAAATGTATTGAAGCATACTAAACTTACTGAACTTATATTGCATATTTATATTAATAATTAAATATACCAGTGGTGTGTTGTGTCTTTGACATCAAGTCACAAAATATTTCTGAATCACAAAATATTTCTGAAGGGAATTGTCCCTTTCTTTCCAAACAGTCTTATGTCAAAATGGTAATGATTATTTCCATTGCATTGTTTATGCAAGTAGCATTGCAATAACTTTTTGTACTTGTAAATAAACTTGTTCGAGAAATGAGAAAAGAAGATTGAATATGGCTACTTAATTTGCCATTTTCTATTAAGAAATGTGGCAGTTGCACATACATATATTAAAAGGCCCATGGCTACCTATCTAAACTGAGTTTTCTTAAATTTGACTTTGTGCTTTTTTAATTTGAAGGACAAAGACAAATCAGACAACTTAAAGTTGGACAGATGGAGTATTTTCTTTATCTACTAAATTGAGAAGTTTTATATTTCAACTGTCTTTTATTTACATCTACTTAAAAAATGCCAATACTAAACAAATCTAAAATTATCATTGATTGAAATTATGAATGTTTCCCTCCTTTTACTTTTTTAATTAAAAACTTAATCTTTTCCTTATAGACAGTAGTATCAGACATGACACGGGCTTGGAACGAAAAAAGCTGAACTTCATAAATACGGTAATGTGTGAAACATAAACACCGAAAAGTAAAATAATTATTATTAATTGAACAATAAATGAATAAATTTAAACAAAAGTGCTTGAGATATTAAAAATATTGTAGAATTATTATTTAAAAGAAAATAAATGGATGAAAAATGAATTCACAAAAAGTTTTGTTAAATAAAAACTATGGTAAAAAATATGGCCATGTAAAAACTTTTTTAATTATTAAAACTTTTGTTTCTTATTTTTGACGACAAAAAGATTCAAAGATGATTGGATGAAACGAGAAAGAAAAGAATACAACCTTTTCAGACATTCCTCCCAATGCTAAACTTTGACCCCAAAGTGCGGCAAAACGCCGATACATAACTTTCGGCAGGATTACGCAATACCTTATGAATTCAAAACTCTTTTGCCTTAGTGCCATAAGCAAAATTTTCACATGGCGCACAACTTTTGTTTGCGCGAGCAAACCCCCCCCCCCCCCACACACACACACACACATTAACAAAAATTTTATTGTAGATTTGCATCGATACCAAGGATGATTAAATTCGATGCCGAAAAAGCGGAAATCCGTGTTTCCGCAGAGATGTGTCATGTCTGCAGTATACTTGTTGCACCACTAAGCAATTAAGATTCCATGCATCTTCCAGACATGACAGATTTCCGCGGAAATTTTTTAATTATTTTTGGGATCGATGCAAATCTGCATTAAAATTTTTGTTAATGTGTTGGGGGGGGGTGCTCACGCAAACAAAAGTTGTGCGCCATGTGAAAATTTTGCTTATGGCTCTAAGGCGAAAGAGTTTTGAATTCATAAGATATTGCGTAATCCTTCCGAAAGTTATGTATCGGCGTTTTGCCGCACTTTGGGGTCCAAGTTTAACATTGGGAGGAATGCCTCAAAAGGTTGTATTCTTTTCTTTCTCGTTTTGCCCAATCGTCTTTCATTTCATCCAATAACAATTCATTTCGAATTTTGATTGGATGAAAGAAAATCATCCACGAATTTCTTCCAATCCGAATTTCGTGAGAAAAAAAATCGCTGAAGCCAATTTATTTTTGCGTTCTTTTTAACATTATTTTCTTCGTTTTTGTTATTTCGATTTCATTTTTGTTAGTTTTCGTTCCCTAACGTCTATCATCACAGACATGACACGTTTGGACAATGCGGATTTCAGTGTTTTCGGCATCGAATTTTGTCATTCTTGGGATCGATGTGAATCTGCATTAAAACTTTTGGTAATGCATTTGGGGGGAGATGGTGCGCACACAAAAGACGTGAAAAGCACGCAAACAAAAACTGCCTGCCGTGTGCATATTCAAAATAATGTCCGATTTTATAGATAAAAGATCAGGAAGAATGTATATTGAAACATATTCTTCAATTTAGAGTGTTAAACACAAAATGATGAGCAAAGAGCAGTCTGCTGTTGAATATTTTAGAAAAAGATTTTTTATGTGATGCTATTGATAGTAAGTAACATGTGCAAAAATTTTAGGTCATCAGGCAAATGGTACTAAGAGGAACTTGATAGTGAGAAAAAAAAATAGAGAAAAACCCCAATCAAAGAAAGAAAACAAAATTTAGAAAATGGAGGAAAATAGCAGACTGAAGCATAAAAGAAAGCTTGAACTGTTAGCTCAAAAAATGAGAAACAAAAATTTTAATAATTATGTATAATCAAAAAAAGTTTTTACAAGGCCATATTTTTTAGTGAGATAATTTTTACCATAGTTTTTATTTTAACAAAACTTTTTGCAAATTCATTTTTATCCATTAATTTTCTTTTAAATAATAATTCTACAATATTTTTAATATCTCAAGCACTTTTTGTTTAAATTTATTCATTTATTGCTCAATTAATAATACTTATTTTAATTGTCGGTGTTTACGTTTGACACGATACCATATTTATGAAGTTCAGCTTTTTTTGTTCCAAGCCTGTGTCATGTCTGATCTTCACAAGTAGTCTGTCTGTCCTCTCTTCACCCTTTAAATAATTTAACTCTTCTATCCTATTACACAATGCATGTTTGATGGCAAGATTTATTGCTAATGAGAGAAGAAAAGAATAGAAACTATGAGAATAGTTTCATGTTTTTTTAATATAGAATCATGAATGATCAAAAGGGACCACATATCTTGTATCCCAATAGCTTGAAAAAGGGCAAAGGCACTTTCTCATTTCTTAAACAGAATCTTTGCTTTAAAAAAAGGATATTTTGTGATTTTTGCCTCCTGTAATCTAAAGGTTAAGTCTTGTACAATTAATATTTCATTGAGTTTTCTTTGTACAAATTTTACAAGTTCCTAGACTAATAAAGAATTTGAGAAACTTAATTTTATCTAATAATTATCAGTATTAAATAGAATTGATAATGCAAAGTTTTTATAAATGAATAAAATTACTCTGTTATATTTCAAATTTATCTAGCATATCATTTACTGTTATTGTTGGGCAATTTCTTCTTTTTGGTGCATTTTAAGATTAATATATTAAAATCATGAATATTTTAACAAACATTGTATGATTGATTTTTTTTTCCTATATTATGTTTTATAATCATGTGAAAAATTTGTTAAATAAGTAGGTAGTGAAAAATCCATCAATTTTTATTATGTGCCAATTAATTGAAAACTAAATAAAATGCAGAAAAAATTAGAAACAATATAAAAATGTTTCATATTACAAGAATGGTTTTGAAAAAAATTATTGGAAAAATTGCAATGCATTTGCTTCACTATAATACCCATATTTTTAGTGAGCTTAAGTTGGTGGTTCCCAAACTGTGGGCATCTGGAGACTTGGATTCAGGGCATCGTGAGATATTGTATAATTTTTTTAAGTGCTAAAAACTCAGAGAATTTTAATTCCATTTGCTACTTCTTATTTGTATGAAGTTTGATAGCCAAAGTATCGGAACCCATGTGGAAAAGGAAACGAGAATAGCTGTATTAAGTTTAATTCATGATTTGAGAAAGTGTGTAATGATTAACAAGCTCATCCATCCCACTGATTATTAGACTTATTGAAATCTGTTCTACAAATTTTTAAGCAACCCAAAATGTGTTTTTTTTTTTTTTTTTTTTTTTAATTTTACATAATATTTACAAAAATAGACTAATTTGCAAAAGGTACTTTTGGGAGTTTACCTAGGATTTCAGCAAATCGAGAAAGTTTGGCAACCACTGGCTTAAGTTTCCATTTCAATTGCTTATAAATTGAAAAAGCTTGCTATTCTGGTTCATCACTTACACTGACTTCAATGCTTAGAACGTTCAAATATTTGACACTTTTTCCAGAGAGAAAATTTAGTTTGGCATTAATTACTCTTAGATGTATGTTCTCTGCAAAGAGTGATTATAACTAAACCTTACTCTTGGATAACGTCCCAAACCATTATTTATCATTAATTTTAATTTAAGTTAATTTGGCTAAACCCTCAGCTTATACTTGCTGAGGCTTAATGCTGTGCCAATGTATGGAACTATATTGGTTTGAGAATACTACTTTGTACAGAAACTATTATTCAAGTGAATAATTGTACTTGAATGGTCTGGCTTTATGCCAACTTATCAGAACCAAGAAAAACACCCAACTAATATTATTGGTTCACAGTATGGTGCAGTAATGTATACTTGATGACTGTACATGTGCATTCAAATTATCTTTCTGTGCTGTTGCTTAATCCCAGGGCATCAAACACTAAGCATCTTGATCTTTCATCCTCATACTTAACCCTCTGAGCGGTTAACTATTTTGATGTACTAGCTTTCAAGTCTTGAAAATTCGCTTTTAAATTGAATAAGTTGATCTTTATTGGTTTTAGTCAAGTGTCTGAAATCTTAAGAATATTTTATCCATGGTTGTTTAAGAAATTATACACAATAACATGAGTATCTGCTTTTGAACTAAATATGAGAAACGGAAAAATACGTCTTAAACGCTTAGAGGGTTAAATGTCCTCCTCTTCCTGTGATCTTACTACCATTTGATTTACAAGAATATAATCCAGTTCTTATCTTCATATCAAGAAACTCGCCAACAAATTGCAAATCTTTGCCAGTCATTAATTAAATATAATTTCAAAAGTATTCACTATCCAGTTGTATAACTCTTATTGAACTGAGTTTTTAATATTGGTACAGATGAATTTTTTGTGTCATTTACTAATGAAAATACTTTTTTCCAAGAAAAATGATTTTCTGGGTATATTTTATTTTTGATACAAACAAAAATTATATTTCAAGAGTCAAAGACAATATTGCAAAGAACTCTTCACAGTTAACTACTGTGTCATAACCATAAAGTGGTTTGAAATTCTTTGCTATTTTTTATTTTGGAAGTAGGGGTTGATCATAGAGCTTTAAATGGCTAATGCATAGTGATGGAGAAGACCTTCAAATCTGAAAAGTATTGATGTTGTGATATGGTTGTTCCATTCTAAGTCATGTATATTTAGTATTTTGTTCAATAGTCTGTGTGCAAAATTTGTTTTGAGTATCATGTCCTTGTCTTGACTGTGAACCTTTGATTCCTGTATACTAGATTACAGAAAATAAATGTGATGCCAAATAATTTATTGTCCTCCTTCATTTATGATGGTATATCAGTCTTCAGCATTTCTAGCATTTTTCAAATTTACGCTGTCTGCTAGTGAATAGCGAACAAAAATAATAAGTCAATTCAGATCTTTATGGATATGCCTGTGCTTTAACTGTTATGAAATTCTGATTTTAAAATTGCAGAACTAGCCATAGATATCAATAAGTAGAATACTAGACTATGTAATTTTCCATGTTCAATAATCTTGTGTATTTGGAGCTTGACGTTTCTAATTCTGCATAATGACAATTCTAACTGGACCTATTTCAGGCAACTTATCTGGATTTTCGGATATTATAAAAAAGCAGTGAAGTTTGCAAATCAAAAGAGAACTTATTAACATAATCTCCTTTTTATACACTATGTTTAGTATTTGTTTCAGTAGACCTAGCTAGAATTTTTAAACCATTAAGATTTTTTTCTAAATAGCTTCATTTAATAAACATTTAACTACAGAGATATATTAACTGAAGTATGAATAAATTAAGATTTGGAATAACAGTGTGAGATATTTATCATGAATACTGAATTTCACATAAAAATCTTAATATTTTTTTGGGAAGAAATAACTAACATTATGATTGTACAGTAAGTTATAGTACATTTGTATTAGTTATATGAATGAATTAAGAAGATTTTTACCAACTCTTTAAACCAGATGCAACAAATTAAAATGATTTATCATTTTAATCCGCAAAAAAAGTTACTGGACCAAGATATTTTGTTTTCATTCTCAACATCAAATGTCTACAACAAGATCCGTTAAAATATATAAAATCCTGTAGAATATCGCTATTTGAATTCCGATTATACAGATTACTGCAAAAGCATAGTCTTCTCGGAACAAGCAATTTCATCTTTCTTGTATGTATACAAAAAAAGGCCAATCTATTTTTAAACTTGTGAAAAAAATGTTAAAATTGTGAAGCATGTGTGTAAGATTACAATCAGAATGTTTCTTCTACTGGGGCAATATGAGCATTAGAATTAAGGTTTTGGTAACCAGTAATCGATTTCTACTTGTTATACAAAAATATAGTTAAAATATTCCAAACTCATATTATGATTAAAACATGATACAATTATATCAAAAAAGTACATTTCATTAAAAATTACAATTTATTTAAAATATTTACATGAAATATACATATTCTTTGTATTTATGTGATTAAGTTATAAAACTAAAGTGAAATTAAATTATTTATAACTTAAATAATTACTGCAATATTTCTTGATGTCAAAATGAAAAAAATAACAAGCAAATCTTCTAAAATTATGGTATTAAAAATATTTGTAAACAGAGAAATGTGTACTATTACACAATTGTGAAAGAAAATATTGTATTGAAGTTTAATTTTGGGCACCTTTACAATAACTGGATCAATAAAACAAAATATGCTTTAAGTATTTTAACTATTAAACTATAGTAAATCTTCTCCAATAGCTCCCAAATAAAGAAAGCAAACTGATTTTACTTCATATCAGATTCTTATTGTCATAAAATATGCACACACATGTTTCATCTTAAAGAACTAAGAAATATGTTGTATATCTTCATATGATGATCATTACTACAGCTGGCCAGCTGTAACACATCAGTATTTTTTTCTCTACATCCAGCTTCACCAAGAACTGGAGAGAATTTCAGCCTATTTACATTTAAATGATGAGCAATACTGAAAGAATGTTAAGAAAAAAAGCTAACCCAAAATATTTTTACATGCCTTCCGGAATATAAGATTAACAGAGATTAAGATAAGATTATGACATAATTAAGATTTTGATGTTATATTAATCAAAGCACTCAAAAGGCTCCTCTCAGGCACCATTATTTATGCTTCTTAATTTTGATAGTCAAAAAAAAAAAACTTACAGAATGATAAAAAGTCGCAGATTAATTTTTCGGAAAAAATAAACTTATGCAGATATATTTTTTTACTTCTTGAAGCAATAAAATGAACTCTTACAATCAGTTAATAATCATGCATAAAAAAACTTTTCCAAGTGCAAAGGATTAAATAATATATGATGCTAAGTTACATTTATGATATCTAGTGCATAAAAAACAATATATATATATTTATTTACTTACCTTTTTTTCTACTATAAATGCATATACAAAGTCTATGGAAATAATATATTAAATGATAGGCGTTTAATTATCATTAAACAATACTGCTTATCAAATATGGAAGAGCAAATTAACATTTAAAAAAAACATCTATGTTTTTATTTTCTATTTGGAAATTTTGTTGTGATAAAACAAATTAATACATTACTCTTGTGTATTTTCTGTGCAATATTTTCTGTTAGGATGATTAATGAAAATTAAGAGCTAATTTTACTGTCCTCTTTCTATATATAGGTTCTTTGTATATAAAAATTTAAGTATACATTATATACTGAACTTTAAAAATCCCCCCTTTGAATTTCAAAATACCAATAAGAAGGTAACATTGATTATTGTTGGAATTCAAAAGAAAGACAATTTCTTCAATTTTAATCTTTAACATTACGAAATTGATTTTTTTAAAATCATTGCCAGTTAGTAACATTTTTAGTGTTGAATAGAAAGAGGAGGCCAACTACCTGACATCCCAGATCTATGGACATAAAGCCATTTTTACTTTTTTGATTAGGACTTCAATAAAATTATAATGTACCAGCAAAAATTGTAATTTGGAGGATTTGAAACAGAGCAAGCAGTTAATTTAACACCCTAAATGCTTTTTAACTGACTAAAGTTTGGTTACAATTTGGACATTTGCAGATCCACTAACAGTGCTCACATTGAACTTCATTAACTTGCACAGAAACTTGAAGAGTTGCCCTCTTTAAAGCAGCTGAAATTTAAAAGTAATCATGTATAGTTTTCTCAGGATAATCCATTACTTCTGGATGACTTTAGTTCGAACACCTCGTATTATTCCATTCTGTTTTAAAGGATTTTAGTATAAACAAAAGTTTTAAAACTAAATGTTTTTCCATCTCAAATGATTAAGTAAAATAATTAAACAAACAGTCAAAATAATTCATTCATAATAACATGAAGTAAAGATTTTCTTTTCAAATTATTGTTTTCAGTCTTTTAAGGCATAACAAATTTTAAAATAACTTTTACTCTATAGGAATTATTTTGGAAAGTAAGTAGATAAATAATAATAAATATTATGTTCATACTATGATTAATAGTGTTCAATCAATCCTTAACCACACAATAAAATCTTAAATAAATAATAGGTATAATAATAACATATGTGAAAAGGATACTTTTGATCTAATTTTTTAAGGATTTCCCATCCAGTATCATTGGAAAATATGCTTAAAATAATAGAGCCATTCTCAAGTCCAATTGCTGTAAGATATCTAAAATATAAAAAGTATGTAATTAAGATGAAGGTTCACAAGTATAAACTTTTATAAAAACGTAAAGTGAAAAGTTAAACCAATGAATACAGTAGTTAACCTCTAATTTCATAATAAGTGTTTGCATTACAACTGCATTTCCAATAAAACTAAACTGCTACTAAATATATACGTTTTCTAAAATTCGTTTAACAGAAACTACAATTTACTTTTAAAATGATATTTTTAAGATTTTCCGAAAAGTAAGATTAACATGCAAGTCTTTCAACTGTACAACAGTTTTTTTAAAAACATATGAATCGGAAATATTTTGCATATATCAGCAGGGTCATGCACAGCCAAGTAACATCAAAAGTGGAAAGTAGCTTTACTTGCTTGTTAAGTTTTAAAAATGCGCTACAAAAATTGTCACATATCACAAACAACAGTTCTTATGTAATGACAAAATTATGTCAGGTTGATAGCAGTAATGGTATTCTTTGGTTTTATAAACATCAGAGTAGTGAATTCCTACTGAAAAGAATTTCTAAATTCAATGGTTTTAAAAAAAAAAAAAAAAAAAGAAGAAGGGTAAAGTGAAACATTTTCACAAGTTGCTGAAATACAACTATTTTTGTGTTATTTCTGGCAATAATATGACTATTTTTAATTTTAAATATGACAATCATTATAAAAAAATTAAAGAAGCATGACGAAAGAAGTTCAAAATCACTGCACTTCCCAAAATTCTGTGCTTACTTATTTTTCACTAAACATGGAGCAATGGATACAGCAGTTGCAGAATCTTCAACATCCAAAGGTTTTGAACACAAAGAAAATTCAGGTGATTCATCCTTATTCTTACCCCACATTGCAACCTAAAATACAAAATTATTAATCAATTCTCATAAAAATGGCTATTAAATACTTGTCCTAAAACAAAAACTTTATTTAGAATATACTGGGTGTCCTAAAAAAGTGGAACAAGCGTTTGTTTTCTCAAATATTGCTTCTAGACATATACTACTTCCAATTATAAAGTTTTATCAAATAAGGTGGGAATTTATAAGAAAATACTTTGGATTTTCCGGAGGTTGTTAATAAAAAGTTGAAAAAATTAAATTTTTATACGAATATTAATATACAAGAATATTATTCTGCAAATATGAATAAAAATGAAAATATGAATTTTTAAAATAATTTTGGTTGGATCTGCAACTCTGCGGTCTTAAGGATGAACCACTACTGCCTTTAAGTAAAGCTTAATATTATACACACCACAAAGAGCAAATTATTTAAAATTCTTGTTCGGTAGTAGGCTACTTTCCTGAGATGCTTTAAATTTTCATTTTCAAAAATTTTCTATCCCTTCTTTATAAAGTCAATAGTTGCAACTATAGACTAATAAAACCGAGTTACAGTATGCGTAATTTGCAAAATTTTTTCAAGTCAAGACAATTGGATGATGTATTACTAGACAAGTATTTTCATTTCACAGTTTTGCAGATAGAATCTTGAAACTTACTTTATACATAGATGAGTGAAAGAGGAGCATTTCACTCATTGACACTTTTACTCTATGAGGATTGTATATATATATTTTTTTAACATTTCTTACTAATAACTTCCACAATAAAAAAAGAGTGTTTTCATGCACTTTCCCACCTTATTTGATGAAAATTTGTAATTGGAAGTATATGTTTAGGTGCAATATTTTAGGAAATAAATGCTTGTTCCACTTTTTTGGGACATCCTGTTTAAAAAAAAAAGTACTTAGCTATATATAGCATATTGACAAAAAAAACCTGTGTTTAGCTTGTTTATTATATCTTTTTTTTATTTCTTTTATTTATTTACTGCTTATTATTTCTTAATATTTTAAGTTCAAAGTTTAACAAATATTATTTTTCCTTCATATTGGGAAAAGAAAAACAAACCTTTTTGTCTCTTGATGATGTAGCAAAATGTAAACTATCAAACGACCATGCACAACTCCAAATAATACGAGCATGCACTCCACTTTTCTTATCAAGATTTGCAACTTTTTTGTAAACAGAAGCTATAAAACAAAAAAGATAATACATTTTAAGGTAGGTTTAATTTAATTATTAAAACAATACTTCATTCTTTTCCTCTGTTATATGATTATGATACATACTAATTGATTTTAACAGGACTGTTAGATTAATTAGATGCAGTTTTCCAATCAGGTACTTCCTACCTTTTGAAGGATTTTAGTTTCTGCATATAAGTGTGTAAAAGTTGCAATGCAAAGCTGAATCAAATCAAACTCTTTGCACAAAAGACTAAAAATTAAGACAAATTTTAAGATGTAGAACTAGAAATTTTCTTTAGTTCTTTAGGTGACATTAATTATATCACAAAATATGCACTTTAGGGTGGATGCTTCAAATCTAACATATATCTGAAATGCAAGGAGTTTAGTATTTCAAGTGAATTCTCTTTTTAGATTTCTCTCATAGTTGTCAGCAGCAAGAAACTCCAAATATATGCCCCACAAATGTTGAAAAATATTAAACTTTCTCCATTTATTTCAAGATGTTTTGTGGCACAATAGCCATTAATTTGGCTATGCTGCGCCAAACAAAAGTGGAAGGAATATCAATGTGAAAAGAAATTAAAACAATGGTAGAATCACAGAAGAAAAAAAAAAGTAAAAGGAGAATCTGGTTCAAAAGACATTTCTATTTTTCTGAAATTAAGTAATTAAGTTAAGTAGTGAAATCCTCTGAATTCTAGAAAATATTCGACTCTTTTAAAATTATTTAAAAATTATTAACTTTAATGCAGGCAGTTTAAAAATAAATTGCAAAGTCTTAACTTATATTCATTTACTTTCATCTTGACAAGAGAGCCGATTAATAATCTGCAAAACTGAATACTTATTTCGTCATTTTCAGTTACCATTCTTAAATTTTTCTTCATAATATCAATTAAATGCAAAAGAGGTGCATTTTATAAATATTGAAAATGAAACTTTAAAATAATTTTTTATTTATCACTCATTTATGTAGGAAACTAATGAACTAATTTTTGAACGAGGGCTTTATAATTTCAGCCTTAAAATGATTATAGGATTTAAGTCTAATAAAATAGCAACTATAAAAGAACTCTAAATTACAAAAGTAAATAAATTATATATGCCGAAACACCAAATTTAGTACAAATGTTCCTTCCAAGTCTAAACACTTTAATATCCATTTTTGAAATTCAAAATCAAGCTGCATCAAGGCATCTTCAAAATAATGTTATCAACATTTTTGATTTGGCTTAACTCATTTGGAAAAGGAATTTTAATAATTTTAAATTAAAATAATGAAATTTAAAAAAAAAACTAAAAGGATTCTAAAATCACTTTGGTAGGTTGATGTACTAGATAAAAAAAATTAGATAGATTTTATTTGAAACTCAGAATGATAAGTGTACTCCAAAACAACTCACGTTCCTGTGGCACATAACTATAAACTGCCCACATCCTATCTCTGGAGACAGACAGAAGATACTGATCATCAGGAGAAAATTCAAGTTGTGTAATTGTCAAGGAATGAAATGTTAAATATGAAACCTGTCTCCATGTTGATGTATCCCACAAAATAATTCCTGCGTGCTCAAGTTTTGAAGCCTGAAAAACATAAAAATCATAATGCAAATAAGCAGAATATTTACTTATTTCATACTTATACTGTATTTAAAATAAGGAATTAAACTGCATTACAAACAAGAAAGCTTTGTAATATTTTAATGGTAAGGAGGACCATATGTCAAAAATACTCCCAGAACCAGTTTTGTTTTAAAATTTTAATGCTGTTATTTAAGAGAAACATAACTCATTTCTGAAATACTGGATAGACCTTGATTAGATACAAAAAGAAATGAGCAGCATAAAAAAAGGATGCTTCAAATACAAACACAAAAAGTAAAATATAACTGAAGGACAATTAAATATCAAAGCAAAATATAATTGAATTCTGCAGAGATCTCAAAACAGAACACTTCTTCCAAAGCTAGAGGTGCTTTAATTTCATGCTCACAGTCCAATTCGACAAAACCCCAGAACACAAGAGAAATATTTTTCAAAATTCATCTCATTTGATTAAAAAGCAATTTTTAAGTGATGCACTGTTGGCTAAAGAAGCACAATCAATATTTGTCTTGAATGCATTGTCAGTTTTGAGAATAGGTTCTTAATCTCAGAAACTATTTTAATATGAACTAATAGAAAATAAAAATCATCATAGTTCAATGCAGGTTGTCCTGACTCACACTAATTCTTAATATGAAAAAGAAAAGAATTTGATATGCAAATACAAACTGGATAAAGATGCTACACACAAGCTATAAAACAAATCTCTCAATGATGGGAGCAATTTCTAGGAAGCAAGCAAGGGTGAGCATATATACATGTGAGTCTAAATTGTTTTTACAAAATAAGAGGGGTGATAGTACCCACTCTGAGAGGCAGAAAAGAGTAAAGTTGAAACGTGTCGAGCATGAACAAACCATCACCTCTGACGTCGTTTTGTACCTGCCTACGTAGCACATCTCCTAAGCAAGATGGCCGGCACTTCTTGAATGCCACACATCCTGCACGATGGATCAGACATGGCGGATCTGTGGCTTGGCCTCCTTGCTCACAGGGCCTCAACCCACTGGACTTTTTCTTCCAGGGGCACATGAAATCTTTAGTTATAAGATGCCTGTGGACTCAGCTGAAGATCTCGTAGCAAGAATCATTGTTGCCGCAGACAAAATTAAAACAACACCAAGAATCTTCAAGAGGGTGCACCGGCCGCCACTTTGAGCACTTGCTGCGAGTTTTTCTCTGATCAAATAAATCAGACTGTGCTACTTTTGGTATCATTCATTCGCTTTCCCAACACTGTCGTAAGTTCATGTTGAAATTCTAATTTTACTCTTTTCTGCCTCTCAGAGTGGAATGCGACCCTCCATTCCACTCTGTTCCATTGTAATTATTGCTCATCTGGATGGGTACATTCACCCGTCTTATTTTGTAAAAACAATTTAGACACGCCCTGTATGTCATGGGAAAGATAACGATAAACATTTTGCTTTATATACCTGAACAGTACAAATATAAATTCTATTAGTAAGTGCAAAGTAAGAAGATGATCAGATTTTCTGAATCTCAACCCTGCATGGTAGCTGGAGAGGGGGGGATGAAATTGGACATGTATATTGTAAATATCTTTGAAGAACTTGGAGATCATGCCAATACATAAAAATACATTTTATTGAAGTATTGATATATTCCTAAATCAATGATAAGATGAATGATTAAATGAATAATTTTAAAAGATGTTTTAAATGATTCCTCTCCATGACCACTATGAAAATATTGTGCACAAAGTGGCATTGATCACCAGTAAGAATCAAATCATAGGAAGAGAATGCTAAACTGCATCTCTGGACTTGATACTTTTAAAACAGAGAATCCTCAAAGGAAGTGCTGACTTGCTATTTCTAAGAGGCTCACAAAGCTTATCGGTACTGAAGATCAAAGTAGGACAGTGAAAGTTACAGTAATTAGATTTTGAAAGGCATGGATAAAAAGAATTTCTAAGATATATAAAATCAAAAACTTTCTGAAACAATAAATTAATTAATAAAAAACTTTCAACATCAAAAAAAGGAAGAGATCAGCAAAAACAATACCATTTGTTTTCACTTTTATCATTTTTCTTCCAGGTTAATACATTCACATTAGTCATAATAGGATGAATACATTTCATGTACAGTTAAAGTTGAGAAAGGAAATTTCTCAGGACCAAACTTTTTTTTAAATTAATTCCAGGTAAGTTTTTTTTTTAAGAGCAGCTTAGTTATACATCAAAAATGGAATATTCTAGGATATTCAAGTAAATTCAGATCTTTTTTTTTCAATCCAGAACAGGGAATCAAAAATCAGGACATCTGATCACTTTTATAGCAGTATTCACACAGTTTCATCAATTATTTATCATCTTCATTTACTCATGTTTCATTCTCATCTTAATGGATATCACAGATATTTTTTTTAAATCATAGCTTACCTTGCATGCTGAAGCTATTAAAGTGCCAGCATGGTTTGAAGCAACAGTAAATACTTCATATGGATGTCCATATAATTTTTGAGTCTCAGGCCACAGGGTATTTTGCAACAGAGTTTCTTCTGTAGGAGGAGCTGGAGAGAAAAATCAACAGAAAAAATATCATTGCTATTTTAATATCATTTTGGAAAACTTAACAACTAAATAACTTTAAAGATACAAGAAGTCTACCAGATAGCTTCTCTAAGATATAAATTCTAGAAAATGGGTAAGATTTAAATACATATAAGCAACTAATTAATCAAGATTTAAAGTATACCCTCAAATTATTATCAGTTACCAGCCACTAGTAAATGTAGGGAGTATGTCATATAGAAACAACAGAAATAATAAAAAAAAATTCCTGAGGCGAAAAAAAATATGATAAGTATAATTTTTTAACTGTATTTAATCGATATAAATAAAACTGAAACACCTCAATAGTTTATATGCTACAGAAATCTAAGCTACAGAATATATTTCTTTCAAATTTTACTTGCTAATACTGTGAAGCAAAAAGTAGGTTTAGTGAAAGCTATTAAACACTATTAATTAAATGACTAATTTGTAATTAATTAAAAGCCGAGTGTTCCATTGTGCACATGCAATACAAGCAGCCCATGTAGAGGATGCCACTATAACAAGGGAATGATAATAAGATGTGCTAAGCAATCATCCTCACCTTCCTCTGGCTCAGTCAGCAAGACACACTCAACAACAAGTCTTTAGGCCAGAGGGCCAATCCTCCAATAGATACATTTCCCCTCCATGGTCATGATAACTCTCTTTGTGCTTTTTTCTAGGAATGGCATTCGAGTTTACCCGACGTGGGGGCCCAATTTGCCCGACAGGAGGCACGACCTGCTGCACAGGGGAAGAGTGTAATGAAATTGGTCTCAAATTTTCACCAGATTCTTATTTATCAACTACAGTTGAATACCCCGTACAGTTGGCTCCCCTGCTCCCCCTCTGGCACCATCCCTGCTTTTTTCATCTTAATACTTTTACAAGTCAATCCATAGTCATCTTAATACATGAAGTTTCATAAGTGTGTAAAATTAAATTTTTTTTCCTCTTAATTTTACTTTATATTCTTTTAATATTCTCATTTATCTATATAAAAAATGTGTAACTCATAAATGATTTGTATACTACAGAAATCTAAACTACTCAATAGATTTTTGACAAATTTTGCTCACAAATACAATGAAGTGATACTATTTAGTAAAAGTTTTGGGACAGTTAATTAAAAAGTATTCTTTAAAAAATCATTAACTATTTTTCCATAATTGCCAATCTTATTAAAAGTAAGTATCATAGATATTTCAAATCATTAGATTTATTAGCCTTTGAGTTGCTACTCACAATATGAAATCAAATTTTGTCATTATTTGTAAATTGTTAACAACTTACAGAGAAAATTAGCTTTCTGCGGTTTTTAAAAATCAGTTGGTTCAACTGATGCTCCTTTTAATTTAAAAGAAAGTTTTAGACAATTAGAAGATTTTGTGTATTATAATATTTTATATAAAAGCAGTTCTTACATTAAAGATATTATATATGAAAGTATTTTCATCCTGTGAGTAGCAAAACTGGGTATAACATTTATGAATAGTTATAAATGTTTTCCATTGAAAAAATATATATGACTTCTCTCTTCTCAACATGTATAATCAATGAAATTCATCTACAAACTCCTTTAATTTTCAAAAATACAAAACATTACTGTACTATTTCAAAATTTCCTTCTCAATGTATAAGCTAAGAGTAGATACTGGTTATAATGGGGGTCTGCTTATCAGCATATCTGTAATCAACAATTAAGAGGACACCCAGGAAGGAACACCAGGTTAAGGAACACCTGAGAACTTATAAGGTAATAGAGAGGATTTTCTGACCTTTCTCAAATGAACAAGCATAATGAATCTATGAACGAGCCTAAAGAACGAGCATAATGAAGAAAACATTTTTATTTCTTTTCTTTTTACTTTCTCGTATACGAAGTATACAAAGAGAAAGTATTGTAATCGTCAAAAAATTCGAACTCGAGATTTTGACGAATCTCCACGCTTTAGACCTCCCCGAGTCCGAAAAACACAATTTTGGAATTATGTCTGTCTGTGAACACGATAACTCAAAAACTATTAGAGCTACAGGGATGAAATTTGGTATGTGGTCTTTACACATAATTTGTAGGTTTCTATCAAATTTTGGACAAAATCCGTCAGCGGGAAGTCTGTCTGTCTGTATGTCCGAAGTCATGCAAACACTATAACTCAAACACTTGAATAGCTAGATGGATAAAATTTGGTACACTGTTTTATCGGCATGAATGTAGGTCCGTAAAAAATTTTGGGCCAAATCCGTCAAAGGGTTGACTGTCTGTCAACCTGTATAATCGCATACTTGTTCACTTTTGAAACGAACTCCATACCAAGCGGGAGGATTACGTCAGTTTGTCCTTGAGACAGAGTTCATGATAGATGTTTTATCTCCTGTTTTGTTTTCGCTTGCTCGTATAATAGCGTATCTTGCTGCAGTGTAATGGAAAATAAATATTGCTAAGTTTTAATACATAGGCATCTCTTTTTATATGACTCTTCACTTAAATATTTTAGAATCACTATAATCTGCAATGAAAAACCTTCTGATATTCGTTGCATTCTGGATTACAGTAGGCTCGATTTTTTTTATCCACGCAAGGAGAGGGGAAATGAAAAATTTTTAAGCAGTATGCAAGAAAGTTTAGGGGAGGTCACTCCCACTGGTTTAATGCTGTACTTTTAAAAATATACTGTTTCAATAAAAGCTGCAAGATTATTGTTTTCATAAGTCCACAAAGACTTTGTTTATTGTGACCATGTTAACCTTTAAGTTTGTTGTGATTGTTGTCAGACATACCTGTTAAACTTGTTGGTGAATAATAGAAATCAGGATACCGATCTTTTGGATGTTTAGTTATTTCTGTTTCTTCAGTTGATGCAGCTTTGATTATGTCTTCAGAAAATACAGCTTTATTTGATAATCCTAATGAAGGAACGCTAGCACCTTCTGGCATCTGTTATAAAAAAACATAACAGGAAATCCATGCAATCATAGAATCCTCTGAATTTAGAATTTTAAAGTAAGATAAATATAATATTCATTAATATATTCTTTAATACTTACAGCTCCTTTCAAATATGATGAAACATTCAACTTTGTTAAGTTTGCCAAATTTTCAGCAAAACTCCGAGGTGCTTCAAAAACTCGAAGAACTTTTTCATCACCAGCAGAAACGAACTTGAAACGATCCAACATAGTTAAGCATACCATATCATAGCCATGAACTTGTGGACGAGCTATTTCATACCAATTGTGCTGAAAACATATTTCAGAATATTGTTATTAGGATGCGGTGATTCCTAAATTTTAATGAAATATTTCATAAGCAATGAAAACTATCATATGACGTCAATTTGAAAGAACTGCTCAAAAAGTTTCACTAGACAAATATTTATGAATCAGTGAAAATGTATTTATTTAAAATTTATTTTAAGCTGAAAGCCTAATGGCATCACAAACAGTACCTACTCTTGATCCACCAATAACATAAGGTGCATGCAATCGAGTTGTTTGGTCAGAGCTACAACTCACTAAAAACTCTCCTTCTGGGTCCCAATCAATGTCTTGGACAGAAGAAAAATGACCACCCATTGAAAGCCCAGGTTCCCATGAGCCCAGTTCCTGCAACACAAATATAAGAATCCATATATTTATGTCTAAACTGAAAAAAAATCATTAATCACACATTTTGGAATTCCAACTTCAATACAGTACAACCCCAGTTAACGGAACTAAAAGGTAGGGGGAGCCGTTTGGGATAAAGACTTTTTCGGTTAAGCTATGAACATCTATTACCAGTGGCGAATCCAGGGGGGGCTATCGAGCTGCAACCCCCCAGAGTGAAACCAGAATTCTTGATTTTATTTAAAATCACTAACTGTTTGTTCTTAATTTCCCATTTAAAAAAAAAATTATTAAAAATGTGACAACATTGCTTTCTGTCTTGACAGGCTCAAAATGTTTCCTACTTGTACTTGTAGCATTGATGCGGTCGAAAAAATTTTTGTCTAGTTATTTCATTGTATTTTTTATTAAATTATCGAAAGTATTGTACTGTTCTTTACGATTCTTATTGTCAGGTTAGCAAAGTCTGTCAAGTTAAAGTGTTTTGGTTACATAAGCTATGATGTTTGACATTGGTCACGATGATGCAAAATTTTTATGACATCAGCCCCTCCCAGACCCGAATTCTAGATTCGCCACTGTCTATTACTATTTGTATCTAATAACAGTATGTAATTCCGAAATATTTTGAGTGTAAAATGAATTCAAAACTCTTTTTGTAAGCTATATTTATTCTCTTTATTAAAGTTAACCCTTCATTGGGCACAATATTTGCACCAGAGAGTTCAGGAACAACAGGCACAGGTAAACTACTATATCATAATTACTATTGATAATACCCATTAGATTTAATTTTAGTATTCCAAAATTAATCACTGACTTTCTTGGGGAGGGTTAGAAGAAAGACGTGGGAATATTGTAGCAAAAAATTCTCACTTTTGTTATTATTTCCATGCAGCACAGTATGTATTTTTGGGATTGGCAATTTCAGAGGCATTTCGAACAACCCGGATTTCGGTTACTGTAATAGTTTTCTATAAGAAAAGCTTATAATTGAAGACTCGTCTCATGGATTAATTAATCACAGGAAAAAATACTTGTTTCCTTAGATTCCTTTGTTATCTAAAATAACACAAAGACAAAACTAAAAGCTTCCAAAGGAAAAAATAAAAAGAATTTTCATTAAAAATTAATTTTACTGATCATGTTGTTAATTTTTTCCATTACCAAAACAATTCCAGATAAGCTATTGAAACAGCAACTACAAAAATATATCAAGGCACAAATTTGATTTATTATTACAATTTAACATCCTATTTTGAAGCTACAAAAGGTCTATTTTAGGAGGGATGCCATAATTCTGAACTGTGGTCATATGACAAAATCTACATTTGAAGTGCAACCCCCCATTAAACTTTCACACTAATGCTATCAAGGATTTTGAATCCGGGACTCACTGGTTCCAAAGATAAGACTCTGCCACCAACCCAACATGGCCCATTCAAGATAATAAAACATTCAAACTATTATTTTAAAAAATGCATGTAATGGAAGTGTGTAAATTACTTGATTTAGTTGCCACACATGAACTGAGCCCTGATGACCATGAGCAATTATGTTTCTACCACTTGGTGAAAACACTGCACCAAAGAAACCTAAGGTGTTTCCTCCAACTTCACCAAATCTTTCCTGTTAAAATTTTAAAAAAGAAAAAAGGTGACCGTTAGTTATTAAAAATTTGGTACAGCTTTGATATAAGGCATCACTGACGATAATTTTGTTTTGACAACTTTTTCAACAGCTTCAATATAGGACCCCATTGGCGATATTTTGTTTTGGCGACTTAAAGATACGATGTTCGGTTAGGCGACAAAAAGTCGCTAATTCAAGATTATCGCCAGTGATGCCATATATCAAAGCTGTTCCAAAAATTTCATGAAACTAGAGATAAATAATCTCTTAATCAAATGAAAATTACTATTACATCCAACTATTATTTGTTAATAATCAAGGTAAAAAATGTAATGGTATTTCAAAAAATAAAAGCTGTAAATTATAAATAAAATTTTACAATAGCTGTATTCATGGATTCTGTCTCATTAGAAAATTATGTTATTTCCAAATAAAAAAAAAATACCCAACTTGTGTAAAATAAAGATGTATTCAAAAAATGAACAGTTGTCAAAAATTAGTCTCTAATTAAAATAACGAATGAACTATATTTTTCTCCAATAGGCAAACCAATTGAAAAATAGAAATGATCATTAATTATATTATCATACACATTCACAAAAACAAAATTTCTTTTTAAAACACTTCTTTGATGCTAAAATAAATTATTGTAAATATGAATTCAAAATGAATGAAAAAATAGCAAATTGAATTCAATTATTAAACTCAAACCAACTACTGTCATTATCAGTTTGTTGGCTTAGATTTTTTAAAAATTCAAAACTCTCCTTTTTTCATACAAAAACTAAAGCACATTAAAGAAAACGCCAAAGAATTATACAGTTATATTACATAAGAGAAGGAAAAAGATCAAGACCATAAACAGATCATTATTCACATTTCAATATGTACATATTTAGTTGCATCACAACTGGTATAATAATGAAAAATACCCATTTATTTAACAATTTTTTCAGCTGTTATTTATCACTCATTTTCAAAAACAATCAAAACACCAAACATTAGTTTTCAATTCCTCAACATTACAATGAACATATTTTTTTCTAAAAGGAACAAAGACATTTAAAAAAAATGAATAAATATTATGCAGCAAATTGTGTTCCATTACCTTTTCCAACCAAATGTTTGAAGAAAAATCAAACTCCCAGATGATAATTGTTTTGTCTATAGAAGCAGATAGAAGTTGGAGAATATTTTCATCTAAACAAACATTAAATACATATGTTTTAATAACAATCTATATGTGTAATTTGGAATTACCTTCAATTAATTCTTCAGAATTACAAAAAAAAGACAGAAGTTTAATATTTACTTTCAAAATATTTCCAACGAACAGAATAAATCCAGTTTTCATGACCACTTAAAATAGATTCTAATGAAACAGAATAAATTTCACCTGTGAAGCAGAAAGAAAATATATATAGATATCAATTTCTAATGCTACTGACTAAATTTTAGATTATGCAAACATATATTTCCAAAACAATTTTTTTTTTAAAGTAAAGTGGGAATAATGTAAGTAATGAGTAATGAATATAATTCATTCAAAGAGGATGTTTATTATATGTACTACTCTTAAACTGTTGATTTAACACAGATTTTTATTAGAATTCAATTCATTCATTCAGGAAACTAAAAAGTGAAAATTTTAGAATTCCTTTGAACATTTATTTGTAAATAATAATAACAACACATATATCTTGCTTGGTTCCTATGATGGGCACAGCTTTTGACACACTCTTTTTAAGACCCATCATAGTAAAATTGTTATTAAATAAAATATTTAAAAAAGCAATAATAAAAATTCAAAGAATGGAACTCAATTATATAGCCCACAAAGAGATTATACTTGTGGCTGTCAGAATCTCATTCCAGAAACTATTCCTAGATGTATAAAAATTTAAATTTGTCACTTTTAATTTCCTTTTCCATTTCAAGTTATGTTATCAAACATTCACTGCTGAACATGGCAATCTTTGATATCCTAGTTTCAGTTGTTGCCTATGATCAGAGATGGCAGTAATATATAGTTTTGCAAGTCTTACACACAGTGTTGCTGCTTTTTGTGGTTGTTTTGTGGGGTTCAAACACAAAAATCATTTGCAAGTGTGTATGTCCATGCAGATTTAAGTCCGATTTGAAGTTGCAAAAGAAATATTGAGGATGGACTCAAATCACAATTGGACAAAGGGAACAGCACTCGAACCAGTAATCCCTCTTTCATGCCAATGTAAGAATGCTCAACTATAATTGATTTTTACTTTCTTGTATACGAAGTATACAAAGAGAAAGTATTGTAATTGTCAAAAAATTCGAACTCGAGATTTTGATGAATCTCCACGTTTTAGACCTTCCTGAGTCCGAAAAACACAATTTTGGAATTATGTGTGTCTGTGAACATGATAACTCGAAAACTATTAGAGATACAGGGATGAAATTTGGTATGTGGTCTTTAAACATAATTTGTAGGTTTCTATCAAATTTTGGACAAAATCCGTCAACGGGAAGTCTGTCTGTCTGTATGTCCGAAGTCATGTGAACATTATAACTCAAAAACTTGAATAGCTAGATGGATAAAATTTGGTACACTGTTTTATCGTCATGAATATAGGTCCGTATAAAAGTTTGGGCCAAATCCGTCAACGGGCTGACTGTCTGTTGGTCTGTATAATAGCATACTTGTTCAACTCCATGTGCATGCGTAAATGCCTGTGCAAAGAAGGGATACTCCGAAAACTTGGCAGTTTGCCAAAAACCAATTCTGGTGGCGAGATTTTGTAAGGAAGCAAACATTTAGGGCGTCTCGTTTTACTTGCGTATTGGAAGCAATCTCTGCGCATGCGCAAGCTATTTAGAGAGCAAGCTATTCTCCTGTTTTCTTCTCCGCACGCAGAACTTGCATTGCTAGAGTTTGATAAAAAAATAAATATTGCGAAGTTTTAATACATACGTATCTTTTTGAATATGATTCTTCACCTCAATATTTTACTATCACTATAATCAACAATGAAAAACCTTCCGATAGTCATTGCATTCTGGGTTACAGTTGGTTCGAACTTTTTATCAACGCAGGGGGAAGAGAAAAGACAAATGTTTGAAAAGTATACGAGAAAGTTTAGGGGAGGCCACTCCCGCTGGTTACTTTAACAGCTAAATATGCCTGCTAGATCTTTTGAGGAATATGGTCTTGAATTGACAATCCTCAAGTCATAAAACAAGGCCCTGCTACTGGGACACAGTCGCTCAATATTTGTCATGATATCACAAATTCAAGAACTTCCTTTAAATTATTATTTCGTATACTGTGTGAGTAAACATTCAAAGTTTTGAAAATAATTTATTGTGTGAAAAGATCCACATGCTTGTATGAAAAGTTAAATAATATTGGAATAATATGACAACTATCAAAGAATGGTATATGCAGTAAATGCACAGCTTTTGAAAGTTTCATGTATCATACTGCCATAAGACAAAAAAAAAAAATGAATACATACATATTTACAACATGCTGATCACATCCAAACATGTGAATGTCACTAAAAAAATAATGTGCTGGGTTGAAATGTAATTTAAAAAAATAACATCTATGGAACTAAGAAGTAAAACTTGTTAAAACTAGTAATTCAGTGTGTTAATTTTTTTTCAACAACAGATATAAGTTGTTAATATACAACTCAACTCCTGGTTGCTAAGATACTTGTTCATAAGTTTGTATTATTCAGTTCAAAATTTTCCACTCTCATCTTACTGTTAACTAAAGTGTTAATAAAGATATTCTGCTAAAAATCATTGTTTTATGAGTTATTTTAAACAGGTTATGAGTTATTTTAAACAAAACTAACTTAAGAGTTATATTCATTTTTTTCATAATACAAGAATCAATAAAACATACCAAAAGAAGACTGAAATGTTGTAGCATCAACATTTAGTACCATAGAATCTATTGTTGAACATCTATTTTCTGGTAGATGAGAAGAAATTTTCCACATACGAATGTGAGTATCCTGAGATGCAGTAGCAATCATCAAGTCACCATTATCTGGTAACACAAAAAATAAAAAAATTAAAATGGAACACAATTTCTTTAAAACAGATTTAGTCTCAAAGAAACTTCTGCTTTTCCTTAATGTCATTAACACATCTTGCATTCAGTTATTATATTTTATACATTAAAATTACAAAAAAACATACCATCTTTTAAAATATCTATACTTTGTATCCAATCTTCATGTCCAATTAATTTAACAGCTGGTATAAAATGTCCTTGATTATCCTGAATATAAAGATGTAGCTTTGCGTCATCAATAGAAAGGGCCATAATTACATCTAAGATAATAAAAACCACACTAAGAAAATATCAAAAAGATTGAGTCAATATAAAAATGAAATATATATGGAAATATTCAGCATGTATATAGAATTAAGAATATGAATGCTATAATAGAAGATTCCCCACTTCAAAAAAGATTGTGGAATAAGTGAAACTATCCAATCATAAATTTCATATTAAAATATAAAAAATTAAACAAACATTGCACAAGAGTTTATCTGTGGACTAATAGGTGTATAATATTAAACTTTTAATACAGTTAAGTAAGAAATTTCCAGATAATTTTAATTTCTTTATTACCTCATTACAATTTCCTTAACCACTTACAGTAAAAATTCAGTAAAGCATTGAAAAACTAAAAGAAAAAAAAACCTTGAGCTCATTGACACTTAATAATAACAGTAATAAATTAAAAACTTTTATTACACAATTTATTACACAGTAATGTAAGTAAAAAATGCTGGAAATCTGGAATTTTAAACTAGAATATATAGCTATATGGATACTGGTTACTATTTTTGAAGAAAATCTTAAAAAACACCAACTTAAAATTGATATTTATCATACTCGCTGAAAACTGCAACAGTTTTTTAAAAAAATTCAAAATGAATATACTCAGAAAAAAAAGAAACATTGTGAAAGATTTAAACAAGTTTAGTTTATTTTAATTATATTAATGTCCTGTTTTGAAGCAACACCAGGGCTATTTTGAGATAGACTCGTAATTTCAAACCACAGTCAGATGACGAGGATGACACCCGAGTTGGCACTTCCCTCTCCAAACTTCCGAACCATACCAGCGGGGGGACAAAGATTTAGACAAATAAAAATTAATTATTAAAATTAATTAAAAAAATCATTAAAATTATTATTTTTTTTATTATGTATTATGTGATACTCAAGAAAATTAGTTTTTACATGTTTTAAAAGGAAGTTCATGTAAAAATGAATGAAAAAGATATTAATGATATTAGAAAATGCTTTAATATGCATATCACCTGTAGCAACTCAGACAAAGTTATTAAACTAAACGAAGCCATGGAAATGTTTAAAAGTAATGTGATTTATAAATCATTATGACCTTACTGGAATTTTTACCCAGACTGTCATCAAAAAAAATCAAGGCACTTTGCTACATTCTTCAAATAAAACAGTATACATTTTTATGAGTAAAATAAGTTAATAAAAGATGAAAATATTTTACCATTGATCAAGGCATGTACAACTATTTCACCAACAGACAATTAATCTACAAGCACTTTTATAAACCAAAAACATAATACTAGTAAAAAAAACTATGGAAATTTCAATTAAAAACTACTTAATGAATACTTTAAAATTCCTCAAATAAAAAAATAAATCATACATTAAAGAAAAGAAATAGGCAGTAAAATCCATGTTTTGTCATTTAAAATTGTTAATTAATATACTAACCAGCAATTTTGCTTCTTTTTATCACATTATTATACTTCAACAAATGAAGCATTCTGAAAATTTTCATTTGATGTCGAGATAAAGCAAACTATTTTATCACTATACAATTGCAAATTAAAAGCAGGCATGCACAAATAAACTTTGACTTTTGTTCCAACACACAAAAGACATAGGTAAACATAATACCTTTTTCAATCAATTTCACAACAACCAAAATCGATTTTCTTACCATTGTTTAATGAAACTAACTTCACATCCAAACCAAATCCATTGCCAAATGATATTGTTTGAGAGCATGACACTACAATAAAAAAAAATTTCAAATATTTTAGTTTGCATTCCTTTCATTTTATCTGAATAAAATTAAATTCTATAAATATAATTTTATCATACCTTCAGATGTGTTTCTTTCCCATATTTTAACTGAAGAGTCAGTTGACAAAGTGACTATAATTAATTTTCCATTTTCAGGAGAATATATTCCTGTTCCTTTCTGAACAACATTGGTATGTCCAGTCAGAAAACAAGACAAGTTGAACTAGAAAGAAAATAACATTTTTTGATAAATCTGAATATAATATTAAAATCATTTACAGAACTGAAATAATACATGATTACTATTACTAGAAAATTTAAGAACAGAATTTGAATAAACCCATAAAGAAAAACTTCCATATGCAGTAATTTTCTTACAATTTCTAGATAAAAATTCTTTAATTTTGTCATTCCAGATCTACTAATTTATTAATGGCAGAATTTTAATTATTAATATTACAATTATTTGCCAATGCATTCACCTACTGATTACCTCATCATTGCACCAGGTTGCTTCTCTATGAAAAGCTATTCACTAGATGTTATTCCCCAGACAAGCACACATTCAAACCTTTAAAAATATTTTCATCCTTTATACAATCATTTGAAATAGTTTTAAAATTTTAAACTAATTTTTTCATGTTGTAGAAAGAAAGTGACTCAAATTTTCAAAAACTAAGTAATTTTACAAAGTCTTCATCCCGAAACTAATGGTGAATCTCCACATTTTAAATTACCCTGTGGCCAGAAAACCATTTTTGGTATTTCTGTTAGTGAATATGATAATCCAAATCAATCTTACCAATTTAATACTAGTGCAGTTCAACTTTGCCAAATGCATAATAATTCAATTGGAAAAAAATGATATGCAATATAAAAAAAATAATACTCCAATATACTAGTTCTAAACCACATATTAATAAATTCAATAAAATAAAAACAATATTTACAGTCACATTTGTTTTAATACTTACAATGAGAACATATGCCATGCTGAAAATAATATATTAAAAAATATATTTTTAAAAAATCAAATGCATAGAAAAGTCGATACCTGATAGCTTCAAATTACAAGAAGATAATAAATTATTGAGAATATATCAAGAAACAGATTGAAACATATTCATATCACTGGACATTATCTCATGTCAAATAAAATAAAACTTAAGTTCTAGCACTTACTATTATTTTAAAATAGTTAAAAAACTTACTGATGTTCCGTTGAACTCCCATAGAGATGCTGTATTATCAGCAGAAGTAACAAGTAACTCATCTTCTGCAGCTGTAAGTGAATAAAAATTAATTCTTTAGGGTTGATTTTGATTCCAATTTTTAAAAATGTATCTTATGGGAGAAAAGCTTCTGTGAACAACGTACTAATGCATATTACTGCAAAAAAAAAAAAAAACTCTTTATTTAGGATTTTAGCAGCAACTCACAATAATGCAAATTGTAAATGCATGCAAGCAATGCAAAACTCTTTGAAAAGAATTATATTTTCACATTTAAAAAACGTACAAAAAAAAATAACTGTATCATGAACAATTTGACAGTATGTAGAATACTGTGAAAGACCACATCACTGATAATGAGATAATACATTGCTATGCATCTCAAAGTATACACTTTGGCTTTTAAATACTGGGTTTCATTGCTTAAAATATTTTTATAGAAATATTTTTTTTAAATATATAAATTACTTTTAAATATTAGCGAATTATATTCAAGACTATTTAACTGTATGTAAAAATAAATCACATTTATAGCTTTCCTACAACTGTCAATTTGAGTTGTCGTTGAATTTAGTAGGAGATTACAACACTGTTCCCTTTTTTTTATATATGTTTTAACACAAACTGGGTAGTAAAATTGTTTCTATTATAATAAATTCATTAGCAAACAAATTTCAGTACTGCACATTTTTAGCTTGAGTTTAAACAATACACAAATGTGTACATTTTGTTTTCAAGAAGACAAACTGAATTTGCTGCAGAGTATTATGTAATTAAATCACAGTATTATATTTTATGTACAAATTATTTAATTTCCCCTGCTTGAAAGCTAGCAAAATTATTTATAACCAACTGGAACTTTATAAGAACTTTACTTAAATAAAAATATCCAGAGAAGGCAAAAATATACACATACAATAAATGATAATGGCAGGTTATTTTAATTTATTCTCAGATTTTGACAATCCATGCAAAATTACTTGAAAGAAATATTTACCACCATCCAATTTCCTAATCCATTGCAATGATGTAACAATTTTGGTATGCTTTGTCAATGTTTGAAAATGTGATGTACCAGAAGATTTCTGCAAAAAATTAATAAAATAAAATGAGAACAAATACATCCTACTGATTATTAAAAAACCTGGTGTATTTCTTATAAATATATTTTAATTCATTTTTTGAAAGTTACTGCTGCAATTTCTAGTTCGAAGAGAATAGCGGCAAGTCTGGGGGCAGTCACCCCCTAATTTTTCAGGGAAAAATTAAATTTTTATTTCATTTTAGTTGCCTAAAACTAGGAATTATAAAAAAACAACACTTTTCAGGAAAAATAATTTTTTAACTAAATTTTTATATTTTATTGTCTACCCTCTATACTCTTTGGTCTTTTAGATGTCTATATATACTGTATGTATATCCACTGTTTGAAGATATAATTTGAAAGGGGAGAAAGAGGCTTTCTTAGGGATTCTACCTTGGACTAACAAAGCTATTCTATCCAAATGGAAATGTCAGGAATACATGAAACCAACAGGAATGGTCTCCCCTAAAGTTTCTCATATACTTCCCCAAAAAGGTGCCATTTCCCCTTCCCCCGCTTGGATAAAAAAATTCGAACCTACTGTAACCTAGAATCCAATGACTATCAGAAGATTTTTCATTGTAGATTACAGTGATTGTAAAATATTTAGGTAAAGAATCAAATTCAAAGAGATGCATACCGATTAGAACACATCTATTGCACACTGCTAGATTCCACTCTTGCCGGCTCAAGGACAAAGGGATGTAATCCTTCCATGTGCATAGAGATTGCTACCAGTACACATGCACATGGAGAATCAGATTAAAAAAATTGAATATTCAATTTGAACGCCTTTTTTAACCGATTGGAACGAAATTTGGGCACAGATTAACGTTAGCAACCGTCATACCAATTTTTATTTATCAAAGCCAAAGGGTTTAGAAGATATAATTTTTACAAGTATGTGATTTACAGTCCGACAGACCATCAACCCTTCAATGGATTTGGTCCAAACTCTGATAAAGACCTACATTCAAGATGATAAAACTGTACCAAATTTTATCCATGTAGCTATTCAAGTTTTTGAGTTATAGGGTTCACATGACCACGGACAGACAGACTTCCCATAGACGGATTTTGTCCAAAATTTAATAGAAACCTACAAATTATGTGTAAAGATCACATACCAAATTTCATCCCCGAAGCTCTAACAGTTTTCGAATTATCGGTGTTCACAGACAGACACACATAATTCCAAAATTGTGTTTTTCGGACTCAGGGAGGTCTAAAACGTGGAGATTCATCAAAATCTCGAGTTCGAATTTTTTGACTATTACAATACTTTCTCTTTGTATGCTTCATATACGAGAAAGTAAAAATGAAAAGACGATATTTGGCAGATTTTATGGTGTAAGGTTGGTATGGTTGTAACATTTGGCATGTATTTTGGCTGCTGTTGGACTAAAGGAAAAAAAAAATCAAAATCAATGGCGGTGATTAGGTGGAAAAAGAGAGAGTGCAAAAAATTTATAGACAACTAAAAGACCTGGGAATATAAGGGGTAGACAACAAAATTTAGATAAAAGAATTAGCTAGTTTTGATGAACACTGTTGCTTTTTTTATAATTCTTAATTTTAGGCAGCTAAAATGAAATAAAAATTTAATTTTCCCTAAAAAAGTAGGGGGGCAAACACCTCCTCCCAACTTGCTGCCACTGATCAAAATTCAGTTTTTTGTATCCTCATAAGTTACTCAATAAATATTTAATTTTGTTTACTATGCTGAGAAGCAATGTTTGTGCATTAAACTATAAATAGCACATTTAAAATCTTTTTATTTCCTTTCAGTCCATACATCATTCACAAAAATGGATAATGAAAACTTTAATTTCCACGTGATTTATTTAGATTTTTAAAAGTTAAAAAAAAAATCATTCTAAACAAGAAAATCCATACTACATCAAACTTGTTTTTGAATTACCATTTGTAGTTAAATAAAGAAAAGAAATGTCAAGTTCTTATTCTCATTCCAAACAAAAAAATCTTTTATCTTTTTTACATTTTGAATTAGTATTTGCAGTTAAATAAAGAAAAAAAATGTTGCAAGTTTTTTTATCAAGTAACTCTTGAAATCTATAATATTGAAAGAATTATACAACAAAATTTTTAACAAAAATCTCTAAACAAAAAACTAAATTCTTTATAAAATATAAAAGGAAATTTATATACTGAGAAAAGATATCAAACCGTATTAAAAGAAAAAGCTATATATTTAAATTTCAATTTGCATTAACTTATGTATCCATATAATTCATGAAATAGATGAATGCAACAGTTAAAAAGTGCAATAAAAAAGAATAACATCATCCTTTATCTAGCAAAGAGAATAATGCATTTCATAAAGACTATGAAAATAGCTGGCACAGTAAGATTACATTTTTCTAATAATTCAAGAAACAAATAGTAAAAAAGGGTACTTACGTATTAACGCCACCGAAGCTGAAGTTGCGCTAATGCGCCAAGATTGGCGGCACTTAAAAACCGCCAAATCTGTAGCTTTTTAGCGTATTAACGTCACCGCAGCTACAGATTTGGCGGTTTTTAAGTGTCGTCAATTTTGACGCATTAGCGCAACTTCAGCTTTGGTGGCGTTAATACGTAAGTACCTAAAAAAGCTATAATAGAATAAAGGTACAATATTCTACTTTAAGTAACATGCTAAAGATAATTTCATCCCTATGAATAATCAAGGATAAATTCCTTTAAAAATAGTTTCCTATAATTCAAAGAAAATACTTTGATCCAGCAAATCAAAAGAAATTATCATATCTTTATTAAAACTATGATTTACCTATTGATAAACTATGCTCGAATTCACTAAAGTTAAAAAAAAAACTTTTATAGCCGATTCATGACTTAGAGATTTTTCAAATAATAATTCTGTATACAAATGACAAACTTACATAAACAATAAGTAAAATATACTCTTTAGCATAAATTCAGTCCTCTTTCTTCTACCGAAACAGTTAATTTCATATTTTTTACTCAGAAATATTTTTTCTATTTTTTTGCTTGAATTTATGGCATATTTTAATCATTAAGCAGTTTTAACTTAATAAAATAAATTCAATATTGACAGAAACACATTTCTGAATGCTTTTTTTTAACCACCTGAAACTGAATACCTACATAAATGAAGAACAATTTTTTTAAAAAAAATTAAATGATTAATCCTTATAATACTTTGTAAGTAGTTCCCTGACATATAATTTAATAGCCATGTTATTAGAAGGAAAATACAACTACAACAAAAATTCAGAGTAAACATGTCTAATTTAAAAAGCAAATTACAGTAGCATGAATTGTTATAAGTAATCTTCATATTTGTCTGAAGAAAATATCAAAAGATTATATAATCAATACATCAAAATTTAATCAAATCATTCAAAAATTAGTTTCCATTTTTTGCTCAGTTTAAGCGGAAATTATACTACTCAAATTAATAGCTAATTCAGTCTTTAAATTCATTTGAAAGGGAAAATATTACCTCATAGGTGTAAAGATGAACTGCATTACATGCAGAGTAACAAATTATATTATTATTACCCCAATCAATAGCATTTAAAGTTTTATTACATGCACAACTTTGATAAATGCATTGAGGTTCTACTGTCATCTTGCTTTTTGAAAAAAGTTTTTCCGGCAGAAAGGAAACTAGAACCACAGCTCACTCTTTGGATTTCCGGCTATACAACAGACCGAAAGAATCCCCAATTTTAACAAATGAACCAAGGTGAATGAAAAAATAATTTTAGCGGCACTGAGAATTGTTTACTTCCAGTGCAGTAACCACATGTGTTTCATTAGATCGTGGTCGTGGTTACACAGACAGATCTGACGTAAGAGACGTTTGTGACGTAACATACAATATCAAATAATATCGTAAACTAACAATGGCAATAGAAATGACATTGAATTATATTCTCAAAAGTACTAAAATTGTCACTTCAAGCCAAGTTCGTAACATTTAGAAAGAGAAAAAAATATTTTTCTCAGTTTTTGAAGATTTCTGTAACAATTTTTCCTTCTTTTCCGTTTTCGATATGTTGTTGCCAAATTGAGAATGTTTCCTGATATCCGTTTCTTTCTCATAATTTGTTTTAGATATGTTTGGCATCGGTTTGAATTTTTGTCGTCTGCTATGATTTTTCATTACCTTCTGAGAAATAAAAGTCCACTTTTTTCTGTTGCTTAACTTTTTGCCCATAATTGTAGAGAAACTCGAATAATTGTTTAAAATAATTCATTCCTTATAGCTTTGGAAGCGATCTTTGAATTGTAAAAGTTTTATAGCACTTGCAATGAAAGAAAATTTGGTTCCTGTTTTCAATATATTAGAGAGTCTTCGGAACGTATGGATTTCCATTTCTTCCGATTACTACTAGAACCAAAATCAAATGTGATGTAGAAGGCTTTCTCACCACAATTTGCCCTATAATTTTTATCAGTTATGTCTGCGAAAATCGGTTGTTTCATGATTGTAACCGGTGTTGTAATATTTATTGCTTTGTCGCTGAAAATTCTTGTACAGGTATTCATTTACATTACATTTAAAACAGAGATTAAATTTAATAAGTGTATTATAGAAATTTGCTTTAAATAAATCATTGTTTATTCTAGTTTTGTTAGTTTATATTCAGCAGAGTCCTCTGTGTTTATTTACCTTTGAAAGAAATTTAATTATATATTGTCTTAAGCTTTTATACTAATACCTGATTATTTAAATTTTTTCCATAGCCTTTCATACCTGAAGATAATTTTATAAATAGTTACTTTCCTTCTACTGAATTGGTTTTTGGAATTCCAATCCTTTTTGGAGTTGCGTTTTTCTGTGGGTTTGGTAAGTTTTTGTTTATTCTTTGTACTGTAATTGAAAATTATAAGATTTTTCCTTACTCATACTTTACTGTGTATTTAGTTCCTAACAAATCAAAACTGCTATTCAGCTGTATACTAATGCAGGGCTATCGTGTCCTGGTAGTAGAGTCTTGACTTCAGGAAGAGGGAGTTCCAGTTCTGAGCTTTAATTCAGTAGCATAGGGAGATTAAGTGGCACCCAGACCATAGTATGATTATTTCGCCCCCCACCCCACCCCGTCATCATCAGTGGCTTAGCTAGGGTAAATTATTATTATTTAAGTTGGAATGGCATTACTTTTTAGTTATATTTCACATTAAAAAGTGGTATAAACGCATTAATGCTTTTTCTCCAAGGCACCTGGTGCATATATACTCCCCCTGATCACTATGTCACCAGGGGAGTGCCAGGGCCCCCCGTCAGAGATGATGTGCCTACCCGTCGAGGAAAATTTTGGTATCCCGTCACACAACGAGATATTCAACTAATAGATAAATAAAGATCTGGCAAAAATTTGAGAGGGTCATTATTATACCCCTCCCCTTTACAACATGTCGTGTTCCCCTGTTGAGAAGACCCTCCCCCCCCCATCAGGTGGACTCTAACGCCACTCCTATACTCAACTAATTTAATTTTACCAGAAATCTACCAAATATGTAACCTGCTGCACTTTAAACCCATCGGGATCAAACATGATCCTAATGATGTGGTTTACAGAGGTGGAACCATTTCAGGTTTTGTCCTTGATACTTCATCATGTTTCAAAAATGTTAGATCCATCCCTAATTAGCCCTCATATTACTTCAAAATAGGATGTTAATGTAAGTAAATTAAGCATAATAGTTCATGGTGATTTTTGATTTACCTGATGATAAAAATTTAATATAGCTTCTGTTAAATATTTATTTTGAGCAGTAGTGAGTGTGTAATATCAGCATATCATCACTTAACAAGCAACACCGCCTATCTCAATTTTTTGAAATTTCAAAGAGGAAGAAAATACTCAATTTTTCTCAACCAATAACGAATATTTAATTTTTTAAACATCATATAGAAACATAAGACCGCATATTTCTACCAGATGTGAAAATAATTCAAAAATATTTGTTATTGGTTGCGAAATATTGAGTACTTTATTCCTCTTTGAAATTTCAAAAAATTGAGATAAGGTGGTGTTGCTTGTTGAGTGACAATATAGGAATGCTATTCCATGTGTGAAATATTTGTGTTATAGCCTTAAAATTCTAACTGATCAATTTTCTGATCTTGATTCTGATCAATTTGGAAAATACTTCATCATAGGTAACATGGAACTATTTTTTTAAAAAATCTCTATGATATAATGATTTTTTTCAAAATCATTCATCATAACCAATAATTCATTAACCCAAATTTCATTGTCATTTTGATAAAATGAAATTTTGGTTATTTCATTAGCTGGTTACAATTAAAAACTATTTAGAGAAATGAAAGCATTCTATTGTTAATAATAGTGATATTACAGGATTTAATAAAAATTAATTAGCATTTTTTTCCATCTTGCCTTAATACTAATGGATTTGATAGTTTTATTTGTGGAATCCAAACAATTGTATTTTGCTTTTTCACTAGAAATTATAGTATCTTTATGTAACACAAAATAAAAGTTTAATCTAGAATAATTGAAACTAAAAATTTTTCTGCTTTAAAAAGAAATGGCAAATTTTTTTACTGGCTAATTTCAACTACCAACTATTACTAGTTACTAACTAGTCAATGACTAATTTCATTTCTGAAAAAACTTTAAATGTGACAAAAATTATTGTTCTGAGATTTTATATAATTTTGTTCAATTAGTATTAAATATTCATCAGTAATAATAAAACAAATCTTTTCTTGTATAATTCTCAAGAATTTATTATATTTTTTTATATATTGAAGAATTTATTAAAAATTAATTTAATGAAATTTTTGTAGGTATTTATATCTTTAAAGAAGTATTGAAAGAAAATATATCTTTTCTACAAAATATGGTATGTATACAAATTATGGTATGTATGTAAAACTTTCCATTGTCTCTGTTACTTTAGCTATATTTTTTTAAATCTATTTAAAACATTTATAGCTATTTAATAAAATTATGATAAATCTTTATTAAGTACTGCTATTTCATGTTTGAATCAACCTTTCTATTTTGTTTCTCTTTAATAAATTCTGAAGCCTACTACAAAAAAATTCTTTCTAACTTGAATATTTTTTCTTGAACTAGTAGAATACAAACTTTGTCCAGAACCACTCTGTGCATAAAATTGTGTTATCTAGTTCACTCTTCCGTTTTTTCTGACTTCCATAGAGTGTACTTATAATCATGCTCAAGTTGCTGCCAGATAAGTAAGCAGGAACTCGTCTCCCCTGTGGGCATAGTAACAGTGGGTCTTTGAATCCACCACCAGTGATAATGTATGCCTCCTTGAGGGGGTGGGAGGGGCCATGGCCCGGTGATGGGCTCCTAGGACTCCGGCCTCATCACTCGAGCTATTGCAGCAGCTGTCACTCGGTTGCACCCGGGCGCTACGGCAGGGCAGGGTGATTCGGTTTTCCAGTTATGATCATGCTTCTCTGATACTTAAATAAAATGGCTACTTGTATAGATGAAACTGTTATTTGGTTTCCACTTCTTTTACATTGTGTATATTTATGGTATTATTGCATTTTATAGTAATAAAGTTATGATTTAAAAGATTGAGATTTATTTTGTAGTATATTGAAACTAACAATAGAGTCTTCATTCAAATTATAAAGAGTATATTTTACACTCTGAAGTACAATAAATCTTTTGTATAATGATTCAGTGTGGGCATTCCATAAGAATTAAGTGTCATGAATAAAGATTCTTCAATAATTAAAGAATTTATTCAAATATAAATATGCAACTACAGTGCATGGAAGTAGAGCAGTGTTTATAGATGGGTTTTTTTTTTTCCCAACATGATTCTAACTCTATCACAAATGAAATTTTAGTTATTGTAATCATTTTGCTGAATTTTTGTTAAGTCACTAAACCAGTTAAAACTAAGCAGTCATACTAATATGCTGTTTCATATCTGGGTTTAAACGGTATGAAATTCAAAAATGGTAGCAAGAATAAGTTGCTGAATGAGATTTTATTATAAATAAACAGAAGTAAACAAAGTTGTAGCTGAACGATAAAGTGGTTGAGGACAGAGCCAGCTTTAGGAGGTGCAGGACCCGATTGAAAATAATTTTGATCAACATTTTTTTTTTTTTTTAATTTTTGAGAGTTAAGAAGAATATCAACTGCAGTCTTTCCCTAAGATATTCTTATATACTTACTCAATATGGTGTGTTTAATGCTTTGCAGTATTAATAAGAAAACTGAGTATGCAGTTTGAATGTCTTAATTTTGACCATTTGGATCAAAAATTTGATACAGATATACAATTTTGGTGATGAGACGTCATACTGAATTTCATTCATCTAGATTGTTGTACTTTTGAGTTGTAGTGTTCTCAATATCCACCGATGGACATAATTCAAAAGATGTTTGTTTCTCAGACTCAGGGAGGCGTAAAACATAGATTCACCTTCATACAGAGGTCGAATTTTTGAAGATTAGAATACTTTCTCATTGTATAAGAGAAAGTTTTAAAAAAAAGTACTTCTCGGAAATTATTAAACTCATTTCTGCACCGTCTGGTAATTGCTCTCAGGGCATGCACTCCACTGAACTGAGAGGAAAGTAGATAGCATTCTGGCGCAGGGCCCAATTTGGAGCAATTGGTCCAATCGGCTAAAAGTCGGCCCTGGTTAAGGAACAGCTGTTGCTCTAATCATGTTCATCATTTCTAACTATCTGCTGTAGATGCAGTACCGAAATGACTTCTTATACCATTAGCAAATGTTTTCAATGCAAGAAAGTACTCCTCAGAATAAATAAAAATAATAGTGCTAATTCAGTTAGTTTGGAGTTATAACCACTTTAAATACATTCTCTGGATAAGTTCTGTTTCAGAATGAGCTCTGAAGACCAATTCAGACATATCTCGAAACTCCCTGGCAACTGTACATGGTTCAATAGGCAACTCAGAACTGTAATCTGGAGTATATTTTCATTTTTAGTGTTTTCTTTGGCGGCACTTGTAAAGCATAATAGATATGTGATGAAATTTTTTGGCTTTTTATATTATTATTCCCTTTATGATCTATACTTCTGTTGACCAGGTAGAATACCAGAGCTGTCCTTTCAAGAATATTGAGAATGATGAGATGTCGCCAATAACCTTCCCTTATTTATTGATTTATGTCCTTAGTAATAACTACTAGATAGAAAATTATTAAAGGATTGTAAAATTTTAAAATCAATCTAGAATCAAATAATAACTAACTTTTCAGCCAGGAGTAAACCAACTTCATCTTGACTAGCTCATTTTTTAAAATCTTTCTGTTTAGCAAATTTTTCATTGCTCTGAAATTTTAATTTTTTCTTAAGAGTACCAAATTTTATTTCATTTAAATATTTCTTTTTTTGTGCATCGTTTCCTTTGGAACTGGAGATAAAGTGGGAAGAAAATCATAGATTATAAGAAAAGGTTAAATTTCTTGAAAAGACAAGTAACTGATTTGAGAACCTAATATTTTCTTACTATGTTTTTTATCAAATAAATAATCAATATATTGTTTTTAGGAAAGAAAATATTCATGAACTTCAATAGGACCACACGGCCACTGGAAACAAAGCATTGTTCGCTGTTGACTTCTCAGGGTGCAATGTTTCTTGGAAGTTGAGTGCTTTTGGGGGCAGAAGAGCCTGTAGCATGGACAGTGAAAAAGTGTGGTCTTTTGCAGGGCTCATTCAGGAGAAGAAGAAAAATCAGTTTGTTATCGGCTCGGTTAACAGAAACGTTGGTTAATCGAGATTGTACTGTACTTTGTTAGGGGAACCATGGATATCAAATTATGCACAAGAGAGTCAGTTGAAATTATATTCCCGGTGAACAAGCTGGTCGCTGAAGGCGGCCAGTATATTTATAAAAGACATTTTGATTGATGACAACAATTGCATATTTCTGAATTTTTTCTATGACCATAATTTTCTTTAAATATTTTTAATAATATTAACTTTTTAAATGATGTGTTCACTGTTCTACAGATGTTTGATGTAACAACAAATTAATCACTCCACAAGTGTTTATATATAAAGCATCTTAACCAGAGGCAGCTTGTGAAATCTGAATGGGCAGTGCTGACATACTTTTTGACATTTTTAACTTTGATTAAAAGAAAATTCTTGCATTCAGTATTTAGATGCTAAATTTTATACATTAATCTTAAACAATCAAAATTTAAAGTTGTTTAATCTGCTCCATTCCTAGAAAATGCAGGAGCGTTGGTTTAAAACATAGAATAAAATGTTTGTTTTCCCTTTGAAAACAGTTACCTTTATCTGAATAATTTTATACAACAAGAAATAAAAAATTTAAATATTATTTAATGAAAAGGAAATGTTTTCTTTGTACAATTATTGAAATAAAATCATTTTAAAATAAAGTCGAAGATGTTTAAAAGAAGGGGGGGGGAGGTAAAATCAGAAATTGGTCTCTTTCTATAATTAGGGATGGAATGCAAGTTCTTCAGACCTCATAGGGACATAAATATTTTTCACTGTGTACAATATGCCAAACTCAGATTTGAACAATTATCATTTACAATGAGAACCACTTGAAGTGATCTTTCTTGACTTGAGATTTCATGTAATGACATTTCTCCACCAACTTGTGTTATAAAACATTAAAACCACTTATCTCAATAGGGAAAAATTGATGTACAAAAAAATGAATTAATTTGCAGGGCTTTGCTGCAGCTCTAATGGATAAGCTACCACTGATTGTAACATTAGGACAGAATTATAGATACATTCCAATTTATTTCCCAATCTGATTTATTTCAATTTCATTACACAAGCAATCAAGCTTACTTTACTGAATGATTCGACTTGGATGTAAAAAAATTTACAACTTGCATCTGAAAGAATAATTATCTGAATTTGATAATTTTGACTCTGCGGGAATATTATTTATATTATAAAAGCAGATACAAGTTTATAAAGATTTTGTATTTATTCTCTCCTATGAAATATAAATAATTTAGAGCATTTGAATTGTCTGTGAAAATATTTTTGCATTACGTACATAAATTTGAATGAAATTCTTATGAATTTTTCTTCAAGCGAGTTTCCGAAGCAGTTTACATATTTCTATCAGGCCTTGGAATGTTAAAATGCAAGAGCCAACTGCATTAAAAATTTTCATAAGTTATTAGCCTAATAAGTATAGTAAATTCATTTATATATATAATAATTTATCTTCATTATTTTGAAGTTATTATCAGAAGATTTTCAGCTATTTATAGGTTCTGGAGTTGGAAAAGTTTATCGTCAATGATGTTCTCTAAATTTTTCATTATATACCAAGTGTATACTTATCTTGGTCAGGCGTTTCTTTAGATTACATTGTGGTTTGTAGGGAAATACGAGTTTATTATTTGTAGGTGACAGCTTTGTATATCATTTGTTAGTTAATAAAAATAAAACCAAAATCAATTGAATTATGTTTTTGTATACAATTACATCTCCTTTAGTTCATTATAACATGCTTATTAAAAGATTATAGAAAAAAGTTATATTGAAGAGATAATGTTTAATTTTCCATTATAAAGTTTTTTTTTTTTTCTGTTGTGTTTCATATTATAATGCAAACACAGGGTTCCCACGGTCTTGAAAATTCCTTGAATTTTGCCTTACCTGGGGCCCTGGAAAAGTCCTTGATTTTTTGTTGGGTCCTTGAAAAATAAGCAAAATGCCCGTCATTATTTTTTGGGAAGAGAAAACCAGTTTGTGACTTAATTTTGTCTTGAGAATTTCACCACCAGAAAAAGAGTGTTCATATGGTAATGCTGTCAATCATCACTCTTTTCTCCCTTTGTATATTCAAAGACAGTGTAATTTGACAATAGAGTAAAAATTATAGAGGGTATTTCTCCATCAGGTAAAATAGACATGCAATTATCCTAATGAATATTCAAAGTAACTGACATATTTGAACAGAATTTTGTTTTAAATATCAATAACTGATTTTCTCTGCAATGAAATCTATTTTTAAAACATATGGTATTTAATTTCATAGAGCTTTTTTTCCCTGCCTTCTGTCTGAAATTACGTGAATCAAAATTGATCTTGCTTGATTTATGGAAGACTTTTTTTGACGACTCTGAATTAATATTTGGAGATATCTCTTTTAGTGCTGCATTGATTGTGATTATTCATAACAGGTGGTTAGATTTTGTTTTCTTTCAGTTTTATTTGGTAGCAACTTCTAAAATATTGCTGCTTTTGAAATTATTTTATTGATCTGATTTTTTTTTCTCTGTATTTGCATCATTCTTTTTATCTACATGATACACAAAAATGTTGTAGAAAAAGGAATATGAAAGCGATGCTTGAAGTCAATTTTAAAATCTATAGTAGTATTGTGAAATTAGCATCTAGTAGTAGCCATGTGGTGATTAACAGTAAGGGGACTTGCATTGTAATCTCAAATCCTACTTTCAACTGTAAGTTTTGGCTTTTTTAACTGTAAAATAAGCATAACAGAGACTTTGGTACTCTTCCACTTAAATATCTAGAAGTTGTAACCAAAAAAGTAATGGCACATTTGAACCTTAATGGTGAAAATATTTGATTTCAATTTATCATTTGCATTTTTTATGTCTAAAATTTGTAATTATAATCTTCCTCAATGAGAGTGGGAACTCTGAAACAGGTTAATATATTAAATTTTCATTTCACTCTGCAAAAATAAAGTATAGTTTCACTCATTTTATAAGTCATGCCTATGATAACAGCTGAGGTATGTTATGTGATTATTAATTACTGCAATGTAATTAAAAATTCATTATTAACACTATAAAAAATTACTTTTCATTTTGCTTGTCTTACAAGATTAGTCTCCTTTGACTCTCAATGCTGTATAAATGCCCCTGCCTAGGCACTTAATCTCTTAAACATGTATAAATAGTTTAACATTTAAATTATTTCTATTGTGAAAATTTACCATCTCTATACAAATCAGTATTTTTGCCAATTTCATATTATTGGAATATATTTATTATTTCCCAATAAAAACAATGCTTATTAACTATTATGTATTGCCCTAGTCATAAACATCGAAAGACAGAAATCAAATACAACATCTTTAAAATTTAACACAATGACAATTTATTAACAAAAATAAAGTTTATATGTTGAACAAAAAACATTGTTATAAAAAGTTATAAAAATTTCTGTATCAAAAATTTTTCCAAGAGATGGATAAAAAGTTTATTAACAATTTAATAGGAACTGTTAGATATAATGGAATATGCATGACTTCAAAAATCCACAACACTATTTAATGATGGAACAATCTTAAATTGGTATGAATCGTTACCATTCCGTATTCATCGCAAGCAGTTATCACGCATTCATCATTAGTTGAACCACCAGGGCTAACTACATATGAAACACCACTCTAGAAATGTAAAAAGAACAATATTAGAAGGGAAAGAGAGAAAAAAACATTTGACTAAATATCTTACAGAATGAAAAACTAATTATTAGACACAAGTAATCAAATGGTACCAAATTTTTCTACTCCTTAAGAATAAACAATTTTAAAACTTTTTTTAAATAATACTTCTTTCTAGGAATTTTTTTCTTATTATTAATGTAACTCTGATATAAGATTGCTAGCAGGAGTTTTCTTGTTAAGTTTTTATATATTTGCTGCTTAGAGAAAAAAGCTTGTACTGATATTCTCAGTTAAGCAAATGTTTTTAAATCTACAATTTAAATTCTTTCAGTTTTCAAATCATTTTATTAAAATTAGTTTGACAATTTTTCATTTGAGTCAATGGCATTGAATATATATATATTTGTTATTTATTTTAAATTATTTCTCTTCACGTTATAAAATATGAATGAATCCAAAATAACAATCAGTAATTTTACAAGTTATTTTGATAAAATTTAACTTTACAGTTTATATATAGATTTATAAAAATTCATTTTCACTGTTGATTAAAAATGATAAAATAACACACTTCATCAAAAAAATTTTTTAGGAACTGATATTATAATGCTGGTTCAAAACTATGCAAAATGCTATCTAATGTTTTAAAAAAATGTAAAATTTCTAAATTTCAGAAGCTACATTAAAGGACTTTGCTACGGTTTTTACATTTGTGTATGAAATTAATGGAATACTCACTTGATGTGCTCGATCAATATTATCTCTGAAAGGGAAAAATGCATCCGAGCTTAAAGCTACTCCATTTAATTGTTTAATCCAATCAGCCTTTTCAGCCTAGAGTAAAGGGAGAGGGATCATTATAAAAATATTTAATCCATGCATCAAAAAGTTGTCTTAAAGTATAAGAAAAGATTTCACTTACTTCAGTAAGAGGAGTGGGAGGATTTACAAGAGAGTTTTGGAACTGTTCCAAAGGCATATCCTGAAATATGTTAAATTAGTTTTATTAGTAATAAAAGACAGTTATGTCCTTGCATTCACTAGAACTCAAGATTCATGAAAACTTCATGGCACTACGGAAATCATAATTATATATGAATGCATATGATAATTAATAGTTACAAATAAGATTTATTTAATGCTCCTACTTTATTTCTATTGTGTTTATCATAACTGCCATCATTTTTTAATAATTTTAGGTGACACATCTTCATTGTTTACTCTTCTATTAGCATCATTCAATTTAGTTCTATGATTCACAAATTGCTATTGCATGACAATGCAGTACATGGTTTCTATTATAAATATTCAGTACTACTTTTTCCTGTAATTTTAAAATTTTCAATTTATGTTTTAATGGTATTTTGTCAGTCTTAGTCTAAAAGGAATAGCTGTCAGATACAAGGAACTAATATGGCACTTAACAATGTTAACAATAGAATTATGTAGTCTAAATAACTTTTCATCTGCATAATAATCCATATGCCACAAACTCAGTATATTGCCAGCTCAAACTATGCAGTCTCTTTGTATTCTTTCAAGAAACGATTAATATATTATTTCATTCTACAGTAGCATGTGTAGAATACAAATGAATTTCCGAAAATAAAGCTACAATAGAAAACTCAATTGCAGATCTAAAATTTTGAGTTCTTTGTTAACATAATCTTAAAATAGTATATTATTCATGGTGATTCAAAAAAGACAGAAAAATAGCAATAACTCGCCAGATCTCAACATTAACACTCATAGCTAATCTTAGTAATAAATGGTGACAATAACAGAATGGGGTCAACATTCATGCCTGGAACTGCTAACAGCATAGTACTGTTATTGATTTTTCTTTAAGGTATACAGTACCATAACAAACACAACATCCATAGAAAAAATAGTATTCTTTAGAAAAGAGGAGGCAATTTTACGAGGCAATTCATTTTTTTTTAAAACATGAAATATAAATTTGATTGAACTTCTGATTCATACAAATATTTATAATTTTATGAATATTATTAAGCCTAAAAAAGATGAATAATTTTTATTCAATAATTAGTAAAATGCTTACTTTTCCAATGATGCCACTAACAAAAACATCAATGATGTTAGAAATTTCAGCACGTTTGACTCCTTTTTGGAATTGCATGCCTAAAACTTTTGGATGATGACGCAACCACCTGCAAAATACAATAAATTTTAGATGTTTGTGATAATTTAACTTTCAAACAGAAGAAACATTTTGTTATGCTAACATCACCATTACAGCTATGGCTTTAAAAAATATATTCACTATAAAAAGATAACACTTTAAATCTAAAAATGAGTACATTTTAAACACAGAAGCACAACTGAGATTCCCACTATTTTTTATTATTATTTAATAATACAACTTATTTAAAGCAGTAGGTGGTCCCCAACACTTTTCTTGTACATTCTTCAATATTTGTAAATAAAATAAGATAATCATTTCAGAAAATTATGTTGAATTGAATATTTTTTTATTTACCATTAATCATTTCATTTTCTTATTAATTTGTGTCTTTTTGTGGTAAAACAAAATTTTTCATTGGAAAGGGGCTCTAAAAGTCCAAGTAGCTCCGATATAATACAGCAGATGGTGTTATATAATATTTACTTTAGCAAAAAGCATATTGAAAGGTATTAATAAGTTTGAGAAAACTTAATGAAAGTAATCATAACACAGAGGACAATAATGATAAATGCGTTAGAGATGACATTTATGATAAACATGGCCACATATTTCTAAGTATGATCACAAGACTCATATTAGAATTAGGATTTCTAAATAATTTCTGAATGCTTTAACAATTTAATAAACAATTACAACTGCAATTAATAAGATTCTGTAAAAAAAAATGAACAGTAGTTTATCACCAAATAGTGAACAAATGAATATCTCTATGTCCCTTTTCAACAAGCAATACTTATAAATAATTATAGTGTTTAGCATGTAACAATACATATATTGCTAACATAAATCCTTTTTTAAATAACATATCTTTTAAGTCGTATATTTGCACAATGTACAATACAAATTTTTACCTCATATTAACTATGTTTTCATTCAACCAATTATTAATTAAAAGCTTTTTTTTTTTCATATTTGAATCTACAGTTAAAAAACAATTGTGAAATAAGAAAAAACATTGTAAAAGTTTTCATTTAATTTAAAATGTGACATAACTTTTTGAAATTCTTGTTACATGGAAAAGTACCACATAAAAGGATTCATTTTCATGAAAACTTAGAAAGCTGCTTGCAGACAAGAATACAGAAAATTAACTAATATAAATGTATAAACAACAGAGAAATTTACCAGATATTAGCTTTATCACCAGCTAATCTGGTGCAATGAATACGAGATTGCTGTCCAGCACCAGTACCTATCACCTAAAAGGGATTAATAAATTAAATCAATTTTATTTGCCAATTAGACACTAAAATCAAGCATTAATTTAACTTAATATTAAAACAAAATTAGAATAAAACTTACCTGACCATTCTTTGCATAGCAGACTGAATTGGATTGAGTGTATTTCACTGCAGTGGTTGCCACTATCAAATCACGAATACCATCAGCAGAAAGCTTTAAAAGATATGATGGTAAAGGTTATCATAACTTTTACTTAAACTTTAATTTTTAACATTAAACTTAACAATTTCACGTTATTATATGCGATAACAAAAATCCTCTTTCAAAAGTTTTAAATCCTTTAATTCAAAATTATTTATTAAATTTTTAAATTTAATAAAAAAAAGTTTGTTTTCACCCTGATTTCAATAGTATATTTGAATCAGTAAAAGTATACAGAGGAAAGTAGGTTTAATTTTTTGAAGACTTTCTGGACATGAAAAAGAGTAGATAATTAATCTCTCAGTGGTTGACTGAAAATACTGTAAGATTAAATCAAACCCAATTTACCCATCTCTGGATGGAGTGGTGGTGGGTTGTTGAAATATAACTAACATATGCAACATTTGTCATGAAATTTCATTGAAATATTTCACTATGTCAAATTAAAATTGTGATGAAATTAAATCTCCACCTAACTCCTCAATATTATAACTATCCTAAGGGTGGTAGGGATATCTGTTTAAAATAATTGAAGTGATTTCTTAAACATCAGAAAAACTTCTGGAACTACACAAATTTCATGAAACATTTTGGAAACTTTGGTAGATTTAAAAAAAACTTGGATCATTTTAAAAGAGGTAAAAAGCATTCTTCCATAATGTTGTAAATTCTCATAATTCACAGAGACTTCTGGAACATTTTGGAAACAAATCAAAACAGACTGGACAACACTGGGTACTCTGATAATATAAAAATATAAGCCATTTTCAGAAAACTACACTGAATGAACAAAATATTAGAGACATGCCTTAAGATTACACCAGAGAGACTTATAATGTGTAGGCTTATTTTTAATTTTGATTAGCCAATATTCTTAAAAGCATTTTATTCCCGAAAAGATACTATAGCAGACATAATGACTGTTCTAAGTGCATTTAGATTAGAATAACAAAGTTTCCTTAATCCATAGTTTGGATTTATGGTACAAAAGCCATTTTTGGCCATGCTGTGCCAAACACATGATTTGAAAGAAGACATCTAATTTCTTGAAAAGAGCAAAGTAAAAAACCGATGAGAAAACATCAAATAGCTCATAAATACCAATGTTGCGTAAAAACAAAAATAAGTTTTTGTGAAGGCTTTTTCCCAACAAGTCCTTTAAACACATATTGTTACAACCAAAATGGTTTCATCTATAAATGTCAAAATTTGGGCATTGCACTTACCCTAATTTGTGAGAAATTAGTTCTGAAATAAATAAGTAAAATTGGCTTAAAATAATTAAAACAAACATATTTTATAGATTTCTTCTAGGAATTTTTTTCTTCTTTTCATCAAAATTAGTTTAGTTAGATTTATGTCCTTTTGTGAAAAATTCACAAAGGCTATTTGGAAGAGTCTTCATAATTTTGAACCACAGTCTGATGACACACGAGACAACATCTTCTCTCCAAACTTACACACCATACCTGCATAAGGATGTTTGACCCCAATGGATTTAACATGTTCCAAGGCTATGAATATGACAAATCTTTGGTGGAATCTTGTTCCAAGCCCAAGACTCTGATAATAGGCTACAGAGGGCACTTTATTTTCACAAAATATCTCAGTGAAATTGTTATGGTAAATTTTATTGATACACTTAGATTTGCTTCAGAATTTGATAATCTAGGAAATCAATTCAGACAAGATTTGACTTTAGATTACAGATGCTATTAAATATTTGTGTATATCTCATATAAACACATTTTTAAATCTGAACTTACTGTCTTGTTTTTGGAAATTATGTTGCTGAATACATTCTTATCAATCACAGCATCATTCCTCTTCTGAGAAAGATTAAGACCAAAGAGAGTTCGAACTTCTAAATCAGATGGTTCATAGCCTGGATCCATCTGAAAAATAAATTTAATGAAAATAATGCAATGACAACACAAGAGTTAATAAAATAAACTGCATTTGAAAACTACAAACCTGCAATACACAGTAACCACCATTCTTTTTCTTCTTCAAGATATCTAGAGCAGCTGGTTCATAACCTGGGGCAATTATTCCATCAGATACCTACAAAAGATTAAATGGAATTTAATAAATTTGAAAATTAGACTTAAATTTACATATTAAAATTAGTACCTTAATTATATTTATTACAAAAGTAAAATGTTAAACAAGGAAAAGGAATAATTTCCCATCACTAAGACTGAAAATTTTTGCTAAAAATTTTGATGAAAAAATTAAAATGATAATCTTTTTTAATAGAATGTTCGCTTGCTTCATAAAACATGATTCAATTAATTCAAGGACAAAAATGTTACATGCAAGAAGAAATTAATACATTCCTTACAATAGCTGTTGAATATAACTGAATTATTAACAGAATAATATTATGCATACAATAATATTTTCTAATTAACACTGTTTTAAAAAACAATTCTTCAAGTTTAAAAAAATATTGCTTAACAAAAAATAAGAAAATAATATGCTCACTATTCTGTGTTTATATAAACATGCTGATCAATTAAATAGAATGCATATTTCTTGTAACAGAAGAGAATCTTGAATCCTACACTGAACAATCTTATTTTAAACAGCGATTATGAAATTCTGCATGGAATATGCAAGAAATAATTTTAAAATTAAATGATATAATTGAAGTTATTAGATTAAAAATATTTCCTACCTCAAATCAAAAATTTAATAAGCAAATTAATTAAATTAATAATTTAAATAGAACAAGAATGCAAGTGAAATAAATATGCATTACTGCACAATGCAAAGATAAACATAATTATTAATTTTCATAGGGAATGACAACATACAGAAAAAAATCATGCATTTCCCAATCAATGCACGAGTCCACTCTTCACTTACAAAACTAACATACTGAGATTATAAAGAAAGAAAGAGAAGAGAATTTTTTAACTAATCTACACAACTTTATTATAAGTTCAATTCAAAGACATACATATACTCACTTCTCTAGAAATTATTCTTGCTGTCACTGCATCACAAGTATCGGACAAAGCAACAAAATCTCCAAATGATGACATTCTATCAGCTCCTAATAAATGAAAATAAATTTCAGGTTTAATGCTTACAAAGTTTTTATTAGTTACAAAAATGTATAAAGTATTTTATGTTCAATAACTTTACAAAACATAACAGAATTTTTTAGTGTTATTCTACTTATTGTTATTAATATTTACAATAAGTAGTATTTCTTGAAATAATCATTTGAACAAAATTTACAATGGAATTTTCTCCTCAGTATTCAAAACACTGTATTCAGTTACTGCAGGATGAATTTTCAAGTTTCTTTTTATATCACTAAACTGGATATTCTCACACAGACTTAACAAGTAAAGAAATATTTTTCATTAGGCAACAAACTTAATTCTTTCATGCAATGGTTCAAGCTAATGCAATTTCAGCAGTATTGACCTTTCCAGTATTTTTTTTTCCTTTGCTATATATAAACTATAGCAGTACTATAAGAGCAAAGATGTTTAAAAATTCAAGAAATAATAAAAGAGTAAACTTATAAAAGTTTAAATTATGAAAAGACGAACAAGTTGAGGACATTCTACTTAAATACAAAGGATATTACACACAAAATATTAATATTTGCTTGTGCTTTCAGGTACATAGTAGTATTAACTACTGGATAAGTACACAAAGCTAAACATGTCAAGCCTGAGTATTTAATCCCTTGATCATTGTGCTGGTGTACCATATGTGCATCGAGCGTTATATATTCTTAAACTTATAAGCTAATAATAAATATTTCCTGTTACAATGGGGAACTTCAATCGTGATGCAATCTGAAATGCACTCACATTGGCCAAGTAGATTTTGACTTCAAAGTTGCCTTCCTTCGCATACTTATCTTTCACTACTTTTGTGCCCTGCTTTGAATCAAGGCGTTTGTAGCAGCTAACATTTTAAAAGTGAAGTTTTTGGCTTATCTATTATTCAACGTTCAATTTCACAATGGATATTGGTTTTTATAAGGTAAATCGGATAATTTGCCAAGGATTGATTCTACAATGATGGCAATGTATTTCAAGAAAAATTCCGATTTTATGATGGCTGAGATACAAGGAATAAAAGCACAACGGTAAAATTTCTCCTTTTTTTGTCTTATAAACCTCCTCAATAAAACAACATAAAACAAAAAATAAAATAAAATGCTGAATTTAGCTAAAAAAAACCTGTCATAACTCAGAATCCAAACAGTATTCCATGGTGTGTATACTAATTTGTAGACAGACAAAGTGCTTAAAAAATTTTAAAAAGCATGAAAAACAGAACCGATGAAACAAAATTAATTCTATCTTAACTTCTTTTTAATGTTAACCGAATTCGGCATAAAAAAAAGAAAGGAAATCTTTAAACTCCCATAAAAAATTCACTGAAAATGAAGAAAAATTAATTCTAGTAATGCTATTAAATCATCACTATCCCCATGTGGCTGAATCAGCATAAATAATAAAAAAAAAAGAGCAGGAAACCGCTAAAGGCCAGGTTTTCATGTATGTGTCCGCACTTAACTTTTCATGTGAAAAAATATAAATAAAGTTTTTAAAAATTAAACAAAACCATGGTTTGAAAAGCATAAAATAATTTTCTTTTTAAAATCGGTGCCAAAATAGAAACAATATTAAATCTATTTATAAACCTTCATCAACAATAGAACCTTAAAACTACATGTGGTAGCCACCACGTAATCTTTCAATATAAGCTCATACATGTACTTATGCATTTAACCTCATCTTATACTTATATCAAAAACAGAACAAAAATGAAATTCAAGGCTCTGCTTTACAGTACTACCTGATATTGTTATGGGGTATCAATGGTTTCTTAAAATGTAAATTCCATGTAATCAAAAATGGGGATAATAGAGAAAAAAACAAATTAAATTTAACTATCTGCTTTAAAATATCTATTTCTTTTTTCCTGCTAACCTCACCTTATACTTCTTTAACTTTTTGAAGAAAAATTTTGATTTTAATACATTCATTGAATATAAAGGATTTATTTGGCAAAAATTAATTATGCAAATGATTTTGTTGAACTACGAATGAAAACGAATTTCATTATCAAAATAGTCATGAATTTAAACTAATTTTTAAGATATTCGTATTAATTTTCAATAGTACTGTAATTTTTTTTAAAATATAAGAAACATTCGAATATTCATTGAAAACATTTATACAAGAAAATAACAAAGAGCAATTTTTTTTTTTTTTTTTTTTTTTTTTTAAGAATCTTAAAGAAGGTGGAATTACATGGATTCATCTTTTTACCATGGCCCCTCAAAGGGTAAAAAAATGAATTCCATATAACCAAACGGGGGAAAAACTAATTCAATTTAACTATTTGCTTTAAAATATTTGTGGGGGCTGCTAACCTCACCTTATACTTCTTTTAAGAACAAAAAAGATATTGAATTCTGAATTTACTGTGCTTCATGATATACAATTTTAATAGATATAATATAGATTAATAACTCGCATCAAAATGATCTCCACAGACATGACAAATGCTGCTTGCTGATAATTCCGGATTAAGCTTCGGATCTCTCATCATCACTTTACACCACTTTTTGCGAATAACATAATTTTTTGGCACATTGATAAATAATTTATCGGGTGCTGTTACAGTTGTATTACTACATTTAGGAACAATACAATACTTGTATCTTGCCGACATTATTTTATCTGATGCAGTAGTTGAAAATATAGAAAAAAAGAGAATCTCTATAGAGAGCGAACGGAAAGGAAGCGTGCGTCTCCCCTGTCAGACCCATTTCCCGCCAAAATGGATCGTTTTTTCCCGTGTTTTCTGAGAGGAGAACTTTGTTTGCAAAATTTTTTTAAAAAAACTGTCTAGAATTTTTTTCAATGTTATTGTTCATTTCAAAACATTTTAAATCAATTTTTTTAAAAAATGCTGAAGTTCCCATTCAATACAAAAATACATGGAATCTCTAAATATCTGAAGTGTTCCATGGATTCTTAGTTATAATAACACATTCCTAAAACAAAAGGTATTATCCAATTGGATAGAAGCAAAAAGAACGTGAACTGTGTAATGTATTATTCAAAACTGATTGATTATATTTAGAACTTACAAATCCAAGTAATACAATCATATTATAATTACAAGTTGAAAATTACCTCTTGCTCTTGCATATGCAGTAGCCAGTGGTGTTAAATTTTCATACAAATCATCAACCATGCAGACTTTTGACTCTTCATAAGTCAAGGGTACAGCAACAGCTGCTCCAGCAGGACTTACATGTTTAAAAGAAGCTGCAGCTGGAAGATTTAAGCTCTTTTTCAGTTCAGTAACCAGCTGCCATGCATTAAGAGCATCACAAAAATTGATGAAGCCAGGTGATCCATTCAGAACACTAAATGGTAACTTGGGTCCAGTTGTATAAACTTGGGCTGGTTTTTGATGGGGATTCATTCCATACCTCAAAGTTAACTGAGATACACCTTGGCTGAATTCACCTCGGAAATAATTGGAAATTGCAGTGTCATATTCAGCAGTGTGGTTGAAAGCCTAGAAATGCCAGATATTAACAAGGAAATTGAAAAAATAGTATGGTGAAGTTGCGTCCAATAATGAAGAATACTTAGCGAATTAATAATCAGAAGATTCTCATAATAGAGCCAATTCATGTTCACATAATACATCACATCATGCCAAATTAATTTTGAAATACATAGTACATCTTCATTAGCTGCTTATACTGTGATGTTGACTTATGCTGTGTTGTGCTATGCAGTAGGAAAGTAGATGATTTGCGCTGTTAGTTTTATCATGAAACTAGGACATTGGCATGAATTGACTCTAATAAAATTATTTCAATTACAAATAGAAATATCTACATAAGAAAAAAAAATGATATAAATATGAATATTAGGCTAAAATATAAAATTTGATGTTTTGTCGTTTACCTTTACTCCACTGTCAAAAATTAAATTTCACTACCAAAAGTAAGTTTTTAAAATTTAGGTTATATTACATCCCATTACACACAATACAAAATTATATTCAAAACAACTTTTTTAAGCTGAAACTCTAGTTAAATAAATGTGTTAAATAAAGAACAAATAAATGACATTTGTATTTTCAGTTGCAAGAAAATCTGAATATTATAAAATGAAGCCATATGTATCAAAGCTTTAAAATAGGTTTATTGAACCAATTAAAAAACTTGACATTTAGTTTGAGAGATAATAATACTTGTCTAGGAATTACTTACATTAGTCAAATTGCAAAATTAACATATTTGGATCATAAAATTAATTTTGTTATCGATGTAATACACTGGAATATTGATGAATGCTTAAAAGAAAATAAAGATCTAAAAAGTATGCACGAAACTGATAACAAAAGAAAATTCTTCTATTAAAAATATATTTTCGTAATAAAGTGGAAACAAAATTGAGAAATTAATGGTTCTTCGGGATTTTAAAATGTTCAAGTTGAATAAAAGGAAATTGAAGCAATTCGAACGGTAAAAATCAAATGCATTTAAATGAAAGAATAGTTCTTTTAAAGAAAGTATCTTCAAAATGATTAATTACTTTCAAAGCTAATTTTCTCCTTAAATCTAGGGATTCTTCATTTAGCAAAACATCCAAAGCTTTAGAATCACCACTTTTCTCAATAACGTCAGTTACCCTAGAAAAAAAAAATCAAATAAGCAAACAGAAATAACTTATTGGAAATTATCCCTATTAGCACAGGAATATCATCAAACATCGGTAATATGCCCAGGAATATTTGAATGTTGTAAATTAGACTCTCTGGGTATCAGTTTATGAGTTAACATGATTTTATTTAAAAACAGGGTAGAATTGCACTTTTTTTTATCTCAATCATTTAACTCATCCTTCAGTAGTATTTTCTTTGTTTCAAATGACATAATTTAATATTATTAGGAAAAAAATTTCAACCTGATGTCATTTGTTTGTCTGTTGCTTTGTCTGTGAACAGGATAACTCAAAAACGGTTTGAACTAGGTGGATGAAATTTGGTAAGTTGTCTTTACACCAAATTTGTAAATTTTTATCAGATTTTGGACAAAATCTATTCAATAGTCAAATCAGTCCAGTTTGAACAAAAAGATTTAAACTTCAGGGAAAAAATGATAACACAGTATCATTAATTAATTCATCTCCTTATTTCAATATCAGCACAACATAGCCGAGCCCAAAGGAATATGCGATATGGTCATTTGGGAAGAGTTTCACTAGGCACTGTTGTGAATAATTGAGCAATTTTTCAAAGTTAGAAAAGGTGACAATTATTGCCTTCCAGAACAATGAGTTGCAGCATTTCTAAAACTGCTCAGAAAGTGAGCAGTTTAAGAACAGGGTGCGTAGTGAGAAATTGCTGCAAAAACTAAGCACTTTTAAGGACTTTTTAAGCACATTAGCCAAAAAAATTAAGCACCTTCGTACATGTATGCATACATTGACCCACGTATTTTCTAAGCATATGATGATTTCTGTTTGATAATAATGCATAGTTTTTATTGAAAATTTTAATATATATTTTTTAATTTTAAATATGTATTTTTTAATTTTAATATTTATCCCCGTATTTTCACAACGTCTTCTATTGTAAAATAAAAGATGTATTTTTGATTTTACAAAAAAATTAAAAATGATAATGCAAATTGTCATTATCAAAAATTAAATCAACTTTTATAAGATTAACAATAAAAATCTGTTACCTTTTTCAACATTTCTTAAAATTAACAAATTACCAGTTAATTTGCTCCTCTGGGAAAATCATTCAAGTATTTCAATATACGGAGCTACCCACTGTTGAAGTAAGAGGGAGCATAAAGAAGGTCATTAATAGTCCAGTCAATGAAGGGTTTGAGAAAAAAAACATTAAATCATATAGTTTTGAAAATTGGTGCACATGTTCGTGATGGTCTCCTGATGAACATACAAAAGTCCCTGGCCTTGAGTGATTTAACGAATTAAAGAGCGTAAAATTCCCTACAAAAATGCTTTTATTTTTCTTCTAGCTTTAATGATTTCCGAGATAATGGGTCTCAAAGTTTGCTGCCATCTTGGATTTCATATCCCTTTTTAAAGTGTTTTTTAATATCTCGAAAACTATTCTATTTGCAAATTTGTTGTAACCAGCAAATTAATGAACATAAAATTCCCTACAAATACATGCCTTTATGTTTCTTCCATCTTTAATAGTTTCCGAGGTAATGGGTCTCAAAGTTTGCCGCCATCTTGGATTTTATCCCCTTTTTCTCAGTTTTTCTTGAATATCTCGAAAATTATTTATTTCTCAAATCACACGTGATATAAAAAATTAAAGAACGTAAAATTCCCAACAAAAGAGTGCTTTAATTTTTGTTCTAGTTTTAATAGTTGCCGAGATAATGGACTTCAAAGTTTGCTACCATCTTTGGATTTCATCCCCCCTTTTTAAGTTTTTCTTAAATATCTCAGAAACTATTAAAACTAAAAGAAAATTAAAAGCATCTATTTGTAGGGAATTTTACGATCATTAATTTGTTGTATTATGTGTAATTGAAAATTGAATAGTTTTTGAGAAATTCAAACAAGACGAAAAAAGGGGGCTGAAATTGAAGATAGAGGCATACTTTGAGATCCATTATCTCAGAAACTATTATAGGTAGAATAATAATAAATGCATGTATTCATAAGGAATATCACGCTCTTTAATTTGTTAAATCAATTGTAGTTAAATCAATTGTAATTTGAAAACTGAAAAGTTATCGAGATATTCAAGAAAAACCGAAAAAGGGGGTCGAAATCCAATACGGTGGCGAGAGCTCTCTCCCCCCCAGGACCGGGGACTTTTAGTATGTTCATTAGGAGTCCTTCACGAACATGTGTACTAATTTTCAAAACTACATGATTTAATGCTTTTTTTATCCCCATTTTGGGCCTCCGTTGACTGGACTTTAAGCATTATCTTAATATGTGTTGACATCCCTGGATCTATCTCACCCAGGATTCCTTCCCCAAAATCTTCTCTTTCGTTGGTTTTCTTTCTAGATACATCCGGTAAACAAAGTTTTATGATTATACTTTCGATATCGTATTCAACGTCTGGGGAAACAAAAAAAAAGAATGTTTTCTTTGTACTTCGAGAAAATTAAGCACTTTTTAAGGACTTTTTCTCAAAATTAAGCACTTTTAAGGTGCTTAAAAATGGTTTTCAAATTTAAGCACTTTTCATGACGCTAAGCACCCTGTAGAAATGCTGTCATAGTTAAAGTGCATCAAGAATAGCAAAACAGCACACTGCAGATAAATAAAGTAGGAACTGCAGACCACAACAAACCATAGATAATAGAGATGAGGAATGGATGTAATAATGTGTTTGGGTTGAATGATAGGCTACAGTGGAGCAACTGACAGCCCAAATGACCAGAAGTGTATTGAAAATGCAGTTTAGTGATTCTTATAGTATATGGGGTAATGCTAATAGATGCTCACAGCGCCCACAATAAAGACTTTCATTAACCAAAAAGATTGACATTTCCATGGCAGTATCAAAAGTAGGACCCCCTCCAGTGATTAACAACAGGTTCTATTCTCTGATGAATCACGTCTTCTGCTCTATAGCATGTATGAACAGTGAAGACAAATCAAAGAACAAGACCCAACATCCATTTTGTGGATGACTGGAAGCTGGCAAAAGCTGTGTTATGATCAACCGAATGTTTCTGCAGCATGCTCTGGGTCCATTTATCACTGTAAAAGGCACTATGGACCAGTTTAAATGTATATTGATTCTTGTAGACATGCTTCCCTATATGCTGGTTGCTTTCTTTAGGATAGATAGCTCTTCCAACACAACATTGCGACATGACACACAGCTACAACTGCACAAGTTGTGGGAAGAGCATGAGGGAAAATTCACAATACTTCCCCCTGCCCCCCAAATTTAAACCCAATCAAGAATTGGTAGGACCACTTCAATCATGTTGTTTGCTCTCTAAGCTGTCCACCCATATCCTAGGGAACACCTTTCAGCTTTTTGCTGAATTACTGCCAGCTCATCTAGTTAGTATCTGTGCCTAACATGGAAGTTATTCTGGATGTTAATTGGCGGCCATATTAATGTTACTCAATTCTTTAACTTTTAGTGCAGAAAACAAAACAAAATATTAAAAACTGAAACTTACACATTGTAATCCGATGGATCACAAATTATAAGGACACGATCATGATTCTTTGCAGCAGCTCGAAGCAATGTCACTCCACCTAATTAGATAATTATTGTATTAAAAACTTCCTATAAAACAGCAGCTTTACCTGACAAGAGAAAAAGTAACTTACCAATATCAATATTCTCAACAGCATCAGCAACAGTTACATTTGGTTTCGATACAGTTTGAACAAAAGGATATAAATTGCAGACAACAACACTGTTATTAAAAAAAATCTCATTAGATATGGAAACATATTTTATTTTAAATGAAAATTTTAAAAACAAGGGAGAAAATTTCTATAAGATTATATAAAACAATGTAATATACAAAAATGAGATTTTTAAAAGCGTATTTTAGCTGAAAGTAAAAGAAAGCAAAAATAGAAATAAACCAACTAATAGTCATGCAAAAGTAACTCATTCAAAACTTATTTCAAATCTGACATTTCTGTAAAAATACTGATTTTGACAATACAGATGACATTTAAAAAAAAGTTACATAACTAATATTTATTAAAGGCCAAACAAAAAATGTACATAATTATTTTAAATTATATTTCTGGTTAAGTTAACATATGGCTAAAAAGGAAATAAGAAACCATTGTGTTTCAAAAAACCAAATTTTTGAAATTAACTTTTATCACAATGGTCAGTCACTGCAAAAATATTTTGATTTTCCTATCTCTTTTAGAAATTAAAACATACCAATTTCAAATAATAGTAAATATAAAGGATAAAGTTGCATTCCAACTGTACACTATACAAAAATTTCAAATTACTTATCTTAAACATCAATAACATAATAAGATATACTACCTTACAAAATCATAGCCTCTCTTTTTCATATCAGCTCTATCTTGTTCTGACTTCGTAGATAAAATACCTTAAGAAGAAAAGTAATCATAATCTATGCATGTATTTTAGAAATATTAGGCAATATGAATGTTTCAGACAATACTTCATTAAGTAGGTCAATATTATAATAAAGTAAAAGCACGCATTGTTTTCCCTTAATTAAAAATTATTTTGAGTGAATTAGATAGAAATGCTTAGTGAAAAAATTTTTCACCACAAAAATATAATTCAAAACTCAAAAAAAAAAATTAATTACAAAAATAATTGAAAAAATACTAAAAATATTCTCATATAATAAAGGAAATTCTCAAAATACAAATGGAAATGAAAGTATATGCATATGAAATTATGCATCAAACACAAAGAAGATATCATCCAACTATAACTGGAATTTTTAAAAAATATTCTTTTCCTCCTTCATATTTTCCCTCTATACTACTAATAAAAGCAAATCTGTTGTGTACGTGTTGGTCTGTTGGTGCTCCACAGAGCAGACCATTGCACTTAGAGCTACCAAGTTTAGAAAATATACTTTAGAGGGTGAAAATGAGCATCTCGGAGTAATTTTAAAAAATTTTTGATTAGAATTTTTATTATTAAAAAAAATTTGGCATTTTTCTGCCATAATTTTCAAAAACATTACTGCAAAAAAAAATTATGATTACACTATCTTAAAATTCAAATAATTATCTTTTCAATGATACTTTATAAATGTCGTACAATTTCTTTCATACTTTTGACAATTTTTAATCGTTAATGCTTTTCATTGCTGCATTGAAATTCAATTTGTTTTTATTGTCAGCGAGTGTGTTAAAAATACTTTGTTGAAGGAAAATTAATATCAAATTATGCATACGCAATTTAATCGAAATTGATGCAACCATGTTCCCAGCGAGAAAGCTGGTCACCAAAAGCAGCTAGAAATGAATCTCATTCAAAATAATCATTATAATTAAAATTTTGACTTTTTTTATCAGTCCAAATACTTTTAGAAAATCAGATTTAAAAAGCTGCTGAGCAATTCCAAGAAAATAAAAAATATTGTAAAACCATACCAGCATGTACAGCAGGATGTAAGGTTTTCACTCTTCCTCCTAGCATCTCAGGTGCTCCAGTCAAATCGGAAACATCTCTAAAAAGAATTTCAGAAAAAGCTTTAAGTTAAACTCCTCTACATTATAACTTCTTAAATTATAGATCCCAAAATAAAGGTTAGTTATAGGTCTGCAAGTTAATATTACATAAAATAATTCAAAGACCATGGAAACTCTTCCAGCACTCCCTTTTGGATTTTTCACAATGAGCAAAAATACTTACGAAAATCATTTTGACTTAACCTTTTCAAGGTAATCAGTATTCATTTGTACCATCTTCCACTTCCGATGACTAAACAAGTTTTTGAAATAAAATAGAGGTTCAATGTATAACTTATTTTTTGAGCTAACACAATAGTAGAGCTTGTATTCCTAACAAATCATATATTAAATCTTTGATATTTTCTGTCACAATAGTTTAACCAATTCTCAATCAGAGGTGTAAATTATATCTTTCAATAACAGTTTATATTCCTGAGACACAGAAATAAATTGGCAATTTAATCTTTTCTTTCATCACAAATTTATCCGATTCTTTTATCAGTTTTGAATAATACTCTCGCATGTTCTAGAAAGTCACAGAGTAAACAGTTTTCTCTAGTAAGCCCTCTTGAAGCAAGATAATGTAATTTATAAGCTGTCCAATAAAGGAGTTTCAAGTATATAAATACAAGATTTGTCTCCCGTCTTTATATATATTACATATTAATATTACATTACATAACATGACTTTATATATATAATTAACTTTAAACTTATTGACTAGCTATTTTAAGTTAATTTCTAGTGATTTTCATGAATTGTTGATTTACTTTCTTACTGATTTTTCAATAATGAGATCTTGGCAGTGTGGCAAAAAATATGAGGTTATGAAATTTTTTTTACCCCTAAAGGGAAAAGGAGATGCAGAAAAAAAATTTTAAGAAGTCTATACAGAATACCAGTGTAAAAATGCTCAACATATTAAGTTTCACTTTCAATGCTCCCTTTTTAACTAGTAAAATTTACTGAAATGCATTTATTTTATGAAATAAATTAATAGATTTATTTTTACAAAATCTCTACAAAAAACTTAAAAGATTATAAAGATAATTTATATCCAAAAGATTTTTGTGAAGCATTCTGCCATTCTTTACATTTTATGAAAGATTTGTATTTGTATTTTTTTTTTTTTCCAGATAGTTTTGAAATAGAACTAAAGAAATTTGCCATATTGTACTTATACTGAACAAACAAAAACAGACTGGATAATTTAAATCAACTTTTATATCAAACTGGAAGATTTGTGCCCGTCTAAGACAAGTTTTTAGCCTGGCAACAATATCTCAGATCAGATTGTCTCAAAGTTACTAACGAAAGTTGTTGAAGAAAATCTCATGCAGATTGCCAGAGTGCTTAAGAAATAAAAAAAAAGCATGAAAAACAGAACTGATGAATCAATTGACACTAACTTTCGCTTTTCCTGAATAAAAATAATGGAAAATCCACTAACAGAAAAAAAATGCATTACCAAATACAAAATTTAAAAGAATTGATGAATGCAAATCTTTAAGTAAAAGGATCCTTTATCAGTGCAAGAATGGTTAAGGAATATTCAATTCCAAAATTAAGTACGAAAAAGAAAGAACCCTTTTAACAAAAAGAACATAAAATAAAAAAGAAAGGAAGCTGCTAAACTTGGCTGAAAAAAATAGCAATAATGTCCTTTGGATACTTTGAAGATCTTATAATTTAGCAAAAAAGCAAACACAAAATGTCCGAGTTTCTCTTTCAAAGATGAGGGAAATTCACTTCCCCTCTCAAAAACCGCAATAACAGCTGCCACTCTCGGAATTCTAAGAAAACCCACCCCTGTTCCCCAAACTCTTCTGGGCGAGCCACTCTAACGAAGTAAGTGTGCACTGTGGGTGTGAAATCAATCACAATGCATCCAGTCTTAATCTCTTTTGGCACATAGACACGTCCATATTCCTGAATATTAGAGGCTTTCTCATGGCTTTTATATAATAGATTTCATAGTTTAGTTATAAAACAAACACTTGCATAGAAATTTAATTTTAAAATGAAATAAATCTTCCCTAAGATGGCTAAGAAATAAATTTCCATTAATTTTTCATAAATGACTGTTTTCTAATATGTTAAAATGAGTACAGGTTCAAATTGTAGATTCCAGTTGAAATATTCCAAGTTCTTTTCACATTTTCACACAAAAGCTAAAATGTGTGAAAGTAATATTGAGAATAAAAACCTAATTCTGAAATCAGTAAGAAATTTTTACCATTATTTCACAACTTTATTATAATATACGATTGTTATCTTGCACCATTATATGTGGCAGCAATCGTGTTTTGCTATGGCTACAGGATGCCAGTCTAAATGAAGTTAATTCAGTTAGGGGTAATTCCATGTCAAATCAACCAAAAAAAAAAGATTTTTGCCATCAATGTTTTAGATTGTAATGATATTTTGTCTCTTTGTTGTACCGACCTCCAAGATGAAAAATACAAATGTTTAGATTAATTGGACGATTTGTGTTCGAGTTATGGATCTATAAAATTTTGAAAATTTTATAATCTTTAAACGATTGTAATCCAAGAACTATTTGATCTAGAGAGCTAAAATCTATGACATTTTGTTCAGTTTCTTATGGTGTTTCATAAAATATATAACACAACCAAATTTTTTTAAAATTTATTTTTAAAAAATAAATTTAAATTTTTAAAAATTTCAAAAAAACAATATTTAATTTTTTTGAAAAAAATATATTGTATTTAACCTCATATTAGCAACATTTATGCCAAATTTCATGATGGTGTTCCTTTGGTATCATTAAGAAAAAAAATATTTTCATTTTCAATATTCGCATTATAGTCCAGACAACGAAGAGTTTGAAAAAAACATTAAATCATATAGTTTTGAAAATTGGGACAGATGTTCATGAGGGGCTCCTCATGAACATACTAAAAAGTTCCTGGTCCTGAGGGGGGAGCTCGTGTCACCATCTAGGATTTCATACTAAAATTTTTAGTTTTTCTTGAATATCTCAAAAACTATTGAATTTCAAAATTAGAAATTAATTTAACAAATTAAAGAGAGCAAAATTCCCTACAAATGCATGCTTTTATTGCTCTTCTAGCTTTAATAGTTTTCCAGATAATTAGGCTCAAAGTTTGCCGCCTTCTTGGATTTCATCCCCCTTTTTTAGTCTTTTTTTGAATATCTCAAAAACTATTCAATTTTAAATTACATGTAATGCAACAACTTAATTATCATAAAATTCCCTACAAACACATGCTTTTATTTTTCTTCTAGCTATAATCATTTCTGAGATATTTCAGAAAAATTAAAGAAAAGGGGAATGAAATCCAAGATGGCGACAAACTTTAAGAGCAATAAAAGCACATATTTGTAGGGAATTTTGCTCTCTTTAATTTGTTAAATAAATTGTAATTTGAAAACTGAATAATTAAGATATTCAAGAGAAACTAAAAAAAGGGGAGATGAAATCCAAGATGGCGACACGAACCCCCCCCCCCAGGACTGGGGACTTTTAGTATGTTCATCAGGAGCCCCTCACAAACATCTGTGCCAATTTTCAAAACCATACGGCATGTTTTTATCAAATTCTTCATTGACTGGACTATAAATACATAATATTGAAAATGAAAATATTTTTTTTTCTTAATTATACCAAAGGAACACCATCCTGAAATTTAGTATAAATGTTGCTAATATGAGGTTAAATACAATATATTTTTATTCAAAAAAATTAAAAATTGTTTTTTTGAATTTTTTAAAAATTTAAATTTATTTTAATTTTTTAAATTTATTTTTTATTTTAAATTTTATGAAACATCATAAAAAATGAACAAAATGACAGAGATTTCAGCTCTCTAGGTCAAATAGTTCTTGAGTTACAATTGTTTAAATATGAAATCTTCAAAATTTCCAAGATTCATAACTCGGACACAAATCGTTCAAATAATCTAAAAATTCATATTTTTCATCTAGTGTACTAGTACTACTTCTGAGCCAAAAATCGACAAAATCCAAAGACATTATGTCCCAGCCATTGGTTGATTTGACATGGAATTACCCTTAGATTAACACCCCATTGTGAAGTTATACGAGAGCTATTGTGACAAATCTCATAATTCTGAGTCATAGCCAGACGATAAGGACAACCCTCATTCCAAACTTATACATCACACAAATAGGAAGAGCTCTAGCCCAAAAGGACTTAACTGATGAACATGATACATTTTTAAAAATATGATCTTCCAAAACAGACACTAGACTAATTGATCTTCAGGCAAATGGCAAAACTCTTAACAGGTTAATTGATTGTTTCAAAAGTAAAAAATAAAAAACAAATTTAAATACCTGATTTGAAGGCCAGCATCTCTCAAGGCCTTTGCAGTTCCACCTGAGGCAACTAAATTCAAACCAGCAGATGCCAATTTTTTAGCAAATGGAATTAGTCCTGTTTTATCAGATACACTGAGAATAGCTGCAAAAGTCAAAGTTATATTTTACTAAGATCAGGAAAGCTTTTTTCATTTTCAATAACTTTTCCCATTTTAGTAGATAATAAATAAGTAAATATTGGTGCCTTTCCATTAGCTTGACAGAAAGCCGCCCAATGTTCCCATGCCTGATGCCATTACAGTAACCGAACTGGTTGGATGGACCATTAGCTTGACAGCTGTAACAAAATAAACACTTTTCTGTTAATTTAGTTTAGTTATGTCCTATTTAGAAGCAACACGAGGGCTATTTTAGGACGGACCTTGCAATTTTGAACCCCAGTCAAATAATGAGAACGACACCTGAGCTAGCATCCTCCTCTCCGAACTTCAACACACCAGCAGGAGGACATTTGACCCACGATGGCAGATTTAACATGTACCAGACCCACATACACAGTAGATCTTTAGTGGAATCCAGTTTTGAACCTGGAACCCTCTGGCGCCCACAGAAGCTGAAACCTCATCACAGCCACAGCAACACCCACTTTTCTGTTAGTGCACAGCTAATAAATCTGGTGAACTACTAAACAAATATACCATAAACCTTATGCCACAAAGTTGGCAGTTATCTATGGTTGGCAGTAGGATCACAATGTGAGGTTGAATTACTTGGTGCATATTTTGGCTGTTGTCTATTAATTGCAAAGTACTAAGACATCTTATTATAATTAATGTGAAAAGAGTTATCCTGTGAAAATAATGTTCTATAATTACAATTACCAAGACTTCCCTCCCAAACCAATAATATTTATATTCAGAGTTAATAGAAAGTATACTGTTGCTTTGAATATATATCTCCTCATTTCTTTTCAAATATTGATTTGTTCACCTTTATGGCAGCATATAATTGCCCAAGGTTCTATCTTCATGATTTTTTGTAATTATCACTAAGATCTGTTCAAGAGAATTATCACTAAGATCTGGCCAAGTTTTTTCCCTGCAGCTTTAACATTTCTCATTTGTCTTTCAGCAGAGAGTATCAAAATACTTAGATAATAATGAAAGGTTATTACATTGCATAATATCCAAGGGACCTCTTAAGCATTTATGTATCTGTTGATATTAGAAATAAATTTGGTTTATACATAAAATGATAAATTGCAACATAATATGCATTTAATAGAAGTTGAGTTAACTATCAAAACAATTAAACAGACAATTTCCGAACTTTTAATATGTTCTAAAACATATAATACAGAAGGGGAATCTTCTATTGTCAAAGTTCAAAGACTCATTACTTCTCACTCATTTTTCTGTTCATTCAATAACAATGCATGTTTCCTACCATGAACAACCAGGGGTGGCTCCAGAGGGGGGACCGGGGCCAGTCTCCGTCGGGAAAAAAAAAATTCTTGTCAAGGGGTATTCAACTGTAGTTGATAAAATAATCTGGAGACAATTTGAGACTAATTTACACTCGTCCCCCAGTCGGAAAATCGTGCCCCAATCAGGAAAATTCACTCTGTCGGCAAACTCTAGCGCCATTCCTGTGAACAACACATTCGAAACCTAGCTTTGCAATATTCCCTTTCCTAACACCACTCTTATTTTAGATCAGTTTTTAAAAAAGATGTACGAGAGAATTAAAACCTCATAATAAAATCATTGCGTTTATGAAATACACAGAACTGTTATTAATAAATGCATCCATTCATATAAAAAATTACTTACCAATATGATTGGAAGAGGCCATAATTTTTGCAGATACTTTGTCGAAAGCTTCTAGAAGTAAAGTAAAGTAATATCAGACCAATTTCAGAAGCTCTTGGAACTGCAGTCAAGATAAAAATGAACGTCCGATAAGAAAGATACGAAACGATTCTAAAGTGGTTCTATATCTCAGTCGGAAGATAAGCAAAATTGCTAAAGAAACTACTCGACTATTAACGTCTTTAGTCTGACCTCTATTTGATTAAATTCTCAATTTACAGATAAAAGCTATCTAATCTAACTGAGCAAGAGTGTGATAAAATTCTTGCGAAAAATATAAGTGACTTCAAAACAAAATTTACCGCTCAACCCGATGGTGCATGTTGCCATATCTAAAATCTTGAATTTCAATATCAAGAATGTTTTAGTTCCTCCCTCTCTCTCTACAGAATAGAGGGAAAATTTTTAATTTAAGATTTTTTTTTTTATCAAGCCTGAAGCATATAAATAATATTAAGCATATTAGTAACACTAGATGCTCCCTCCTCTTTATATCATTCCTAAAAGAGCGGAAAGATTAAAGAAAAAAAATAGATATATACCATAAAAATATACCATTTAAGTTTATTTATCTTGCCCTGATACAACTTCTAAAAAAGTAATAATCAAATTAAATCGTTAAAATTCTTAAAAAGTCAATGTCCTGATTCAGATCTGACCACATTAACTAATAATTTTTTTTCCTAAACAATCAGAAAACTTAACATTGTTCGTGCGTTGATGAATTGGGAAAAGAAAATACTGAAATCCAAACCGAAACCTTTAGCAGTATGTTCAACCAGATGTTTGGTGACCGGATAAAACATAACATAATAAAATGATGAATTATAACATAGATATTCGACAACTTTTTAATAGTTATAATTAATTATAATTAAACAATTATAGAAATTAGAAGAAATTAGAGTAGAAAACTATTATTGTAGGATGTTGCAAATGGCGACGAGAAATAAAGTTTAACCGCAGAAATGTTGTTTGTTAAAGTTTGTTCAATGAAAGTTCGCGAAACCACTGAATGTAAAGTTCTTTAAGACAATTCATGACTCATCGTAGAAGCTAAATGAAATTTGCTGATAAAAAAAATTGAACCATTACTCAGAAACGTCAATGTTTTAAGCTTGATTCGTCTGGCTTGATTGCATCAGTTGTTGCATTTTGTGCATAAAAATGTTTACATTAAACAATCTACAGAAAGAATGCCAGCCTAACGCTGGTTACACGGCGTATTTTTTATCACGACTGAGAATTCACCGTCACCGCTCACAGAAATCTAGCGTTTACACACACGGCGGTAGAATTTCCGTCGTATGAGTCAGCTGTTGACCGCATCGACTATTGGCAGCGTAGTTTCATCATCAAATCAATTTAGTTTAGCTTAACTTAGTTATTTAAATTATGTACTGCTTGGTGTTATTTCAAATGAACAGAAAGCAAATTATAGCTTTATTCGTCGTCGAATAAAGAGGAAAAGAAAAAAATCGGCTTATTTGGGTCCATCCAATTAATGAAAGAAGAGAGGAGGTTGGAGCTTTCTAATGTTGTTTTAAGAGTTGAGGAAGGATGATACGAAATTCTTCAATTCCTCAGAATGTCGAATTACTACTTATAAAACTTTTGCAATCGAGTACAATATAATTCAACCTAGTTTCAATAGTATCCTTTTTACTTTCTCGTATACGAAGTATACAAAGAGAAAGTATTGCAATCGTCAAAAAATTTGAACTCGAGATTTTGACGAATCTCCACGTTTTAGACCTCCCCGAGTCCTAAAAACACAATTTTGGAATCATGTCTGTGAATTTTGGACAAAATCCGTCAACGGAAAGTCTGTATGTCCGCGGTCATATGAACACTATAACTCAAAAACTTGAATAGCTAGATGGATAAAATTTGGTACACAGTTTTATCGGCATGAATGCAGGTCCGTATAAAATTTTGGGCCAAATCTGTCAAAAAGAGGCGTTCAAATTGCATATTCAATTTCTTTTGATCCGATTCTTACATTCACAGACTTGCTATGTCTTGCTATTGTTGTGAATTATGAAAATTCACAGACTTGCGCATGCGTACTGGTAGCAATCTGTTATTGTTGTAAATTTTATTTACAACAATAAATAATGTTTTCAAACACGAATTGTAACAATTTTTTATGGTTGTAAATAAAATTCAAACCGATCTCTTTATTTCAGCAAATCTTTTATTCACGCCCTTTTGCAATTGTTACAGTTGTGGTAGTATAAATTGTTTTCTTGGGAATTCAATTCCAAAGCAGAATTTTCGCTTTAGTATTCATTGCATTGACTATTTTATCGCACCTTCTTCAAAGTAATATTTTTTTGAAACGTGGCAACAGATATTTGATTTCAGGTTTGTTTGTTTGTTTGTTTCACTTTCTCGTATACGAAGTAAGAAAGAGTATTGTAGTCGTCAAAAAAATTCGAACTCGAGATTTTGACGAATCTCCACTGAGAAAGTGTACGAGAAAGTTTAGGGGAGACCACTCCCGCTGGTTATTTTCTCAAAATTATAAACATTTCGAATATCAAATTTTCAAAAAAATATAGTAAAAACATTTATATTATATACTAAAATATTTATATAAGTAAAATATTTTAATATTGTGGTGCTATTGGGCACTTATAGAATCTCAAAATCGGGGGGGGGGGGTTACGACCTCTACACTTTCTGGTACGTATATGTGAGAAAGTATAAACTTATCAAAATCATTTCTTTCTTTTTCTTCCAATACATCAAAGTCGCAACGAGTTTTCAGGCAAACTTCACGCCAAGCGTTTCGGGTAGCGTTTCTGTTCTTAAAAGCGTTTTATCCCATAAAACAGTCCTTTCTTGTATTAATGCAATTAAAATTTGATTATAGATAAGGTCATTCATATTCACAATAGAAAAAAAACAATTGATGCTAAATCACCTGTATTACACACAAAGGTAAAAAATCACACTGAGCAAAACAACTCTTTCAATGGTAGAAAAACCGCCGTGAGTGTAAGCTTTCATTGGGCCATGTGCGCTTCTACTTGAACGGCGACGGTAAAACTTCCGCTGACGGTAGTGGTAGTCGGCGGCTGCATAGCCACCGCCAGAATTTTTTTTGAAACCAGAATTTTTTTTGAAAAGATATGAGCTTGATTAAATATAAAGATCTTATCAATTAGTATCATACAATTCAAAAGTGCAAAATAATCTTTAATTAATGTAATTAGTCTTTGATATAATTTTGGAAGCACGTATTAAACTTGCCTCTTCTTTTCAAGAGGAACATCGAATGGCGCCTATCATGAATTTCCGCTTTAAAATGCGGAAATCAAATGTGGCTATTTCTGTTCCCACGTTAAGTCTAAGACCTGTTGCAATCGTCCATCAAACGCCGGAGTGATATCAGACACTACCTCTGTGCTAAGAACGAATCGAGATTTTATCTCGATTTCTTTTAAAAGTAGGTCAGAAAAAACGTCTACCAACCGTGTCTTAAAATTACATATAGATATTTCATTTATAATCAAAGTGGTATTATTTAAATCAAAAGTTTATTTTAGTCAATACAGATTATGTAAGCTAGCCAATATCTCCAAAAAATTTATTTCTCTGACAATTGCCAGAAAAATAAATTTCCGGATCAAAAATTTTAAAACATCTAAAGTCACGTTTAACTATGAAAATCCATCACCTTTTTACCATTGGTTATGAATATTTTGAGATTGTTAATGGTGGTAAAGGAACGATTTAGTTAACTTAGAGCAAATTAAATTGCAAAAAAAGTTATTTTCCTTTTGATTGTAGAACTGCCATTCAAGTTTCAAAGATTTATTCATAAGTTTTCAGAATAGAGGTTTTACCCAACTGGATTCAAACCATACGCTTGTACAGTGTCTCGTGGGATCTTTGGATTCTCCTTCTCCCAGAGATGGCTCTGCCATCTCTGGATTGTCTAGGGATCTACGGCGAGTGAAATCGGTAATTCCATAGAAGTGATATATAAAAAGCGTTTTTATGTTGTTGGTCGCTGAGGCCTATACTAATTGTGTCATCCGTATATGTTTTATGTCCTTATTAAACCTTGATGTTTGTCACTTCGTGTTTTTTTTTAAACAGAGGCAAAGATAATTATCTCTTTGTGCTATCTTTGCATCAAGCTTGTTTTGCAAATTTGCATTGTAAAGGAGGTGGCGCTATTTGTCACGGTGAACTTTCAACAGACTTGCAAACCAAGGAAGGTGGCGCTAGTTGTCACGGCGAATTTGCTACAATTTCGCTTCAAATTTGATGCGTCAAATTTGCTACAAGTTCATTTCAAATTTGACGCGTCAAATTTGCTATGACAAGCTAATATCAAGTCAAAATCAAACTTGCTGCAAACTTACGTGCTATCTGGGTTCTCACTGATTGTATGAATATTTTTTGAACTGATAGATATTTATCTAACATTACAAAATCAATGTCTATAGTTACAAGACCTAATCATATTTTTACTTTTAGCATATCTAAAATTATAATTAAATCATTTTTTGTTACAAAATTCGAATAACATCAGTATAATAATTTTGTAAGCTCCTTTGATTCAATGGCGCCCCTGGGCTACAGCCCGATGGATAAGACAGCCCTGTGAACAAGATATAATAAACATTGCCGTTCAGAGGGGTTTGAGTGGCCGTTAAGCGATGTTATATTAACTTTATGTCTATGAAAAAAAAATTATCGCGCCAAACAAATGTGGCCGTTTAGATGTTTGATCGCTAAGTAGGGCTTTTACTGTTGCACAAAGAACATAGAAGCAAACACTCTATTTTGATTCGCCTTAGCTAGAATTCGAATGACATTGCTTTTATGTAAGACATAAGATAGAAGGGGATCTGATTTTACAGGATATTTGATTATTTTTTAAAATCTAAACAATGTATAAACAACGATATATTGCAATGTTCAATCACCTGTCTTCGTATAGATGGTTTTGCATATTAAAAATAAAGAAGCGAACTTCAGATTGACGTATATAAGGTTTAGTTGTGATTAAGAAGATGAATACGCAAATTTCTTTAATATTAATTTTTTTTTCTTCATTTTTCTGTCATAAATAAACTGAAGATAAATATATGAAATTTTCTATTGTTTTGACAAATGTTTTGGCGTATATATTTCAGCTTACATCTTTTTCAGAACACTTAAAAAAAATTTTCCATGAAAAGTGTTTATCTATAATCAATCTAATTTTGAAACTGAGTAACATGAACTCTCGGCAAATAATTAAAAAGATTTATAAGAATTACAGCGACTTTTAAACTCATATTTTAAGCGAAGTGTTTATTTTTCATGAATCTGTCTTGAAACTCAATTATGCATTTCTCATAAACTTCTCAGCAAATAACTATAAATTTATCAGAATGTTGTAAAAAAATAATAACCAGTAAATATTTCACCAGGAAAATTATAATATAAAGGTATATATAGATAAAGAAAATTTTCCGCGTTCAAGTTGTCGAACATTGTATTGTTTGCAAATGTATCAATGCCGCTTGAAAATCTTTGGATTATTTAAGCAGATTCCGAGTGTTAGAGTGCTATCAAGCTGCATACTGTGAATACAGGGGTTCACTCCCATGGACACTAATGCCACTCATTTAAAATCGCATTTCCTTTATATTGTGGCGACATCAGGTGGGACTCTTAGAACTAACCGAATAATACGTCACTCTGACCTAGCCGGAAAGGAGAACAATTCATTTGTTAATTGTCATGACAAAAATGTAAACAATAAAGTATATTCAGTTTTTTTTACTCGACTTTTCGTCGATTAAACAGGAGCAGGCTTACTTTTAGAAAATTGCTGTATATTTGATAACTGATTTTCAGTGCTGATTTCAAAAATGGAATCCATTTTTTTCTATCATGTATGGTTTTCTCACAAAACGATTTCATATTTTTGGGGGGAAATCTAAATTCCAAATATTGTGACAGTTTCATTTTTTCTCACCTCATAAATATTTTTTGCATTTATATCCCAGCTCTGTTATGATTTAAATGATAAAAACCAGCTGCCGCGATTGTTTTTGTGTGTTTATTTCACAATTTTAAATTATAAAATTAACTCAGATACTGGGCAAGACAAGAGCAAATTTACCTTCACAGCCTCCCAACCAGCCCAAAGGAGCTCAACGAAAGATGAAGAGTAAAAGTAAAGTGGAGATGAAAGAAACCTAAAGGACTTTTTGCTGCCTGCCTCCTCATCACCCATGGAAGCGAAAAACTTTCTGAATTGAATCCATCCTGGACAATAACGTCAATACCGGAGATTAAGCCCTCTTTAGGGCTACGGGATCCAATAAACAACCTCTTATTGTTATTTAAATGATAAATGAGTTTATAAATGAAGTTACAAGTCTTTAAAGTAGAGTTTTCTCTTTTTCGAAAAACTTGTTTTCCAAGACAGCACATAAGTTTGCAGCAAGTTTGATTTTGACTTGTTATTACCTTGTCGTTGCAAATTTAAAGCGTCAAGCTTGAAGCCAACTTGTGGCAAGTTCGCCGTGACAACTAGCGCCACCCTCGCTTGCAAAACGCGTTTGCCATAAGTTCGCCGTGACAAATAGCGCCACCTCCTTGCAATGCAAGCTTGCTGCAAGTTTGCAACACAAGCTTGATGCAAAGATAGCACAAAGAGATAATTATCTTTGTCTCCGTTTTTAAAAAACATCCGATTTTTAATAGCATCTCCTAGACCGTCCTTATTTTTATTAATTCAATAAATCAATGATGATTTGTAAAAAAAACTAACTTTTTCATAAAAAATTTTTTTTAACATTTTCCACCTTTTTCCTAAATATAGCACTCTCACTTTAAAGAAAACTATATCGCCTTTTTCTGAATGTTGAAATTTTAACGTTTATAAACAAAATTAAGCCGAAAAAACAGTCAAAGTTTGTTGAAAAATAAACTTATACATTTTGTCCCATTTTAAAGTAATTACTTTTGAACTCCAATTTCATAATTTATTCTTCTAGCAAAACGTAGTTATTAGCGAAAATCGCTCTCTCTCTTTGACTTCAAATCATATTCTCAACTCAAAAAATTAATGAAATCAAGAAAACAGTTTAAAATAAATCGTATACGAATCGAATCGAACGATGTATTAGCGAAATCTATCTTATCCATTCAGAGTTTTACTGGCCGAGTGGTTAGCGCGTCAGCTTCGGAACCGGTAGATAGCGAGTTCTAATCCGGGTTGTGTTCGTACTCTGTTTTTGCTATAATTTGGAATGAGTTTGACGCGGCAAGCTTGCTGCAAGTTCGTCCCATGGTGACTTCGAAGCTTGCGTTAACTTGTTTCAAACTTGTTGCAAGCTTGCACTCTTGTCATGTCAAACTTGTTTCAAGCTTGCACTCTTGTCATGTCAAATTTGTTGCAAGCTTGCTGCATACTAAAATTGCTATCTGGGTTTTCACTTTTCTTCTGGTGAATTTGCCGAAGATTTTTTATTTTCAACGTCCATCAATAGTCGCCTTTCATGTTGATATTCCACTTTCCTTTGATATCATTTCCTTTATGTCTTGGTAAAATTTGAATGCATCTAAATTTCAAGAGAGATAATCCAGGTGCGAATGAACAAAATGCACTTCCGAGCTCTTATTACACCCTAATTTCTTGCATCCAACTTTAGCGGGTGCCCCAAGTTCTCAAAACTAACTCAAACTAGGTTATTCCAACCTGTGAAACCATTAGCAGAAGTACTAAGCAAAATCCCAACTGGAATAAATGTAAACAGAGACATGCGACGGGCATACTCTAACTTGGTACCAATTGCAACGAAACAAGCGAGAGCTCATGTCAACCAAGGAAAACTGCAAACCTGCTCCCCACCCCACCCCCGCTCTTCGAAACGCAGGAATCCAAAGAAAAAAAACAGGTGGAAGTTAAACTTATTAGAGAGACAGATTTATCCGTAACATCCAACGATCTTTAAAAATCTGTTGATCCTGGTCTTCGAAGCAAGGAAACTTGCAGAGTCAATTAATCACATCCCAGGAACAACCGAATTAATTCAAAGCAATGGTGGTGAGTCGAGGGGAGGGATCATCCCCCTCCACTTTTTGTTAGGAAAAAATTAATTTCTATTTCATTTTAGTTGCCTAAAACTTGGAATTATACATAAAAAAAGCAGTAGTGTCACGGGAAGCTAGCTACTTTTGTAACCAAATTTTTTAGTTTTGTTGTCTACCCCCTATACTCCCAGGTCCATTTAGATGCCTATAAATTCTTTGCTCCCCCCACTTTTGACTCTCAATCGTCGCCACTGATGCAAAATAAAGATATTAAGTTTAAAAAATCTTTCCAGTTTCGGTAGCGCTCAAGCCTTAACTGCTTTGACGACACTGAGCACTAATAGCAGCTTTTTGCACTACTTTCCACCCCAGACTTCACTGCTGTCCGACATGATCCAGGACAAGAATGTGCACTTGGAAAAATTAGATCAACCACTTAAACAGTTTTGATGGAACACCGTTCGTTCACTGCGAAAGGGGACTTCCCTGATTTGCCCGAACACCGCTTGGGCAGGTCATTTTTCTAAGCCAATCCAATGATTATCCCGGCTTTTTCATTTTCTTTATTTTGCAATGTTTCTAATAAATGGCTCTAGCAGTCTAATTAATGTTGGATAGCAAAACAAGTGTAAAGTAGTTTTTAAGTTAGGTTAGGTTAGATAAACCAGTTTTTAGCTCCTTCCCCCCCCCCGTAAATAAAAATTATCAAAATTAATAAAAATCAATACTTTTAACTGTTTTGACTGCTGATTTGAATTTATAAAATCAATTTGAATACAAAATTGCTTATAAAAATGTGCTTATTTTTGGACACAATATGTTGAAAAAAAGAAACTATTAAGTGGTTGAATAAATTTTGTGCGTTTATTCTTCGTACTGCTTCTTCTATCATATAATATATAAACATGATTTAATAAACAAAATACCCAATTAAGTATGTCTTTACAAGTGAACCAAATAAAACCTCTAATTTGTTAATATTAGTTACATTGCATGTGTTATGTCAATGACCCTTAATTACAATTAGAAAAGGAAGGGAAACAAGAGAGAAAGAGACCTTTATCCATTGACTGAACCATAAACTTCAAATTTCGTTCATTTTTTTAATGGTTGATCGAGTCAAAAGCCATTTTATGCACACAAGGGGTAAAAGTCGGGACCTAATACTTCGATCCCAAACTACGACATACATCCATGCACTAGCCAGGATTCTAAGCTTTTTAGAGAAAAACGGTGTTTTCAACATAAAAATATCTTTTTCAGATTAAGGTACATCAGAGTGAAATTAAATATGTTTTACATTATAATAGTCATAAGAAAATGCAATTTCGAACACTACGAAAATGTATTTTTAGCTCAAGTTGGCTCTTGAAAAATTTATAAAAGTGAAAATAATATGGCTTATACATACAAACATTATAACCTAAGTCATAACCTGTTGGTTAAAAAAAACTTGAAGTTAAAGGAAGGAAAGTATTTTAACAAAAATAGATTTAATTTATCTGAAAAAAAAAAACAAGTCACAAAGTACCGGTTAAGATTTCAATACAATATTAGACTGAAAAAAATGGTAAGGTTAACTTTAATGAAATAATTTTTACAAAATTAATATTTTTGCTCTGCTGTAGTTCTTTAAGAATCTGATAATCACATCCATGTAAACAAAAGGAATATCCGGATATTTTAAAATCACAAGGCAAAAATTAATATCTCAGATCTTTCATCGAGCCATCAAGTTCAGCTATTTGCTTCTCTGCTTCTCGTTGGATTTTCATTTTCTTCACTTTAAGTTACAAAAGTTACAACCATTTTAATTAGCTTTTAATTGGGGGGAAATCATTAAAATATAAATGGAAAGAGAGCCAATGAGTTCAAGAAGGAAAAATTTTGGGTATAATATGACACTACGGTTACTAATGTTAAAATATCCCTAAGTGAGTGGGTAAATTCTCAGGTCATGCAGATTGAAGGGGTGGGGGTAATAAAAATGACGGCAGACAGTCAAATTAAGTTAGAACATCAGGTCTACTTTAAAACTAGAAATCTTGGCTTTCTCTACGAAGTTAGTTTGTTCATAATTGCCTAAGTGTAAAGAAAAAGAAGCCTTAAAATAACTGAACAAAATTTCAATAGGCTAAAAATGCAAAAACATTTTAAAAATTATAAAAAGTCAATAGAGCGGGGAAGTTTATGATGGTGAGTAAAACTGTTCTGTTTCTGGTTCTTTATTAGCAAAATTGCAAAAGTTGCAACCATTTTAATTCGATTTAATTGGGGGGAAATCATTAAAATATAAATAGAAAGAGAGCCAATGAGTTCAGAAAACTAAACTATTGGGTATAATATGGTAATATGGTTACTAATGTTAAAATATCCCTAAGTGAGCGGGTAAATTCTCAGGTCATGCAGATTGAAGGGGTGGGGGTAATAAAAATGACGGCAGACAGTCAAATTAAGTTAGAACATCAGGTCTACTTTAAAACTAGAAATCTTAGCATTCTTTACGAAGTCAGCTTGTTCATAATTGCCTAAGTGCAAAGAAAAAGAAGCCTTAAAATAACTGAACAAAATTTCAATAGGCTAAAAATGCAAAAACATTTTAAAAATTATAAAAAGTCAATAGAGCGGGGAAGTTTATGATGGTGAGTAAAACTGTTCTGTTTCTGGTTCTTTATTTGCAAAATTTCATAAAATATAGTCATTTTAATTAGGGAGAATAGTAACTATGAACCGTCTTCAGATGACGAGGTCGACATCTGAATCATTTACCCGTCGTTCGGATTCCGGGAAATTCGGATTATCCGGGAAATTCAGTAAAATATTCTTGATATACCAAATGCAGTAGAGTATTGAATTCGGGTTCTCTGTGAAAGAGTACGGAAAGAGGTAGCGGCGATTCGTATCGTCGAATAGGTTTGGTTTCTTACGTCAAAAGAAGATTTTGCTTCTACTCCTTAAGGTGCTGTATTCATTCTTAAATACCAATTCAAATGTTTATTTTAAGTTAGGAATAAACTCTATCTTTGTGTCTGATTTCTAATTGCTATTTTCCTTCATTTTTAATAAAAATTTTTTAGAAAATTAAAGAAAAAAAATATTGGATTATCCGAAATTATGGATTCTTGGGTTCGGATTCCTGGGGTTCCCCTGCATTATGCTGTGTTATTCTCTGACAAATGCATGTTGCTTGCGGAAATTTCATTTCATATTTTTTTTCTTTCTTTTCTGCATTAAAATGCGCATGCTCCATACCAGCTCCGAAAAGTACAGTGAAGGAGGGAAAACCACGTGGTGAGGGAAGAAAATCCAGTGACGTAACTAGGGTGGGGCAGGCAAGGCACGTGTCCTGGGCGCAATTACCAATGGGCGCAAAATTAAGGAATGAATTAGTTGTACTTAAGACAAAGTACGTTCTTTTTAAGCTCTTATTCCAAAGATTCTTAAAAATTAAAATAATTTCAACAAAGTGTGGGAAAAACCTAAAGGATAGTCTTTTCCACAATTCGGAAACCAGTTCAAGCTGAGACAAAATTACAAATAGAATTATGTTACAGATATTTGATGACTGAAACCTCATCTATAACTGAAAGTGGAAGCTCGTTTCAAAGGGATGTCCATTTCAAAGATTTGCGTCCTAGGGAGTTTGATATAAGGGAAGATAATTTAAAATAGATTCGTGCCATAGAGTTCTCGAGGTTTCTCACGGTAAGTCTGATTCATACGGATTGGATATCAGCTACTTCGGGAATTCGTGACAAATAATTAGCAGAAAAGTATTTCTTAGTATTCCAAAGTATCATTTCTAGTTTCGATAAGCAGAGGTTAGGTTAGATTAACATCCCGTTTTTTTGAAGCAACACGAGGGCTATTTAGTGACGGACCTCGTAATTTTGAACCGATGTCAGATGACGATCGATAAACAGAGAGTGAAGCACGGAAGAAAATATCACAGATTTCGTTTACTTTCAAGAACAGTGAGGGCCCTTTCTTACTAAGAAAAACGTTTAGAAAAAATAAGTTTCAGAAAACAACTAGAATCACCTTTCCAAAGATAAAGAGGGGAGAGGGCGCAATTTTGGTATTTGCCCTGGGCGCCATTTTATGTTGTTACGCCACTGATGGATTCCCTTTATACTTTGCAAACAAGCAGAAGTATTTCTTTTCATGCTTTACTCTGATCTTTGAAAATATGAATAGAAATTTAATCCTAATTATTGGTCCAGAACTTCGAGCGAAGCCAATAGCCAATCGGTATGAATACGGAGCTTCTTAGCTTCAACCACACCGTGAGAAACATTTAGACACCCTGTGAAGTTAGCAATATACTATTATCTCCCCTTAACTAAAACTATCTGAGGGTGGTCAATTATACCCCCCCCCCTACCGAGACTCAAATCTTTGAAAAGAACCTTAACGAGATTTCGCAGAATGGGGTTTGGTCAACAAATCTTTGTAATATAAAACTACTTGTTATTTTGTTTTGAGAAAACTAGCGTGAGTTGATTCTCAGCTTGTGAAAAGGATTGTACCCGTTATGTTTTCCCATACTTGATTGGAACCACTTTGATTCTTAATAATCTGGGGAATAATAGTTAAAAAATACTTTCTCTTATATGTAAATAATTGATTCCTTAATTTTGCGCCCCCTGGTAATGGCGCCCAGGGCATTTGCCCTACCTGCCCCACCCTAGTTACGCCACTGAAAATATTGTACAGTGAGCATAAACTCAAGGGAGCCAATAGCAAGGTAGAGAGTTGAAGTCCGAATAACTTTAAACATGTAATTACATCGCACCCACGATCAACTGGAAAGCCAGATATACTGATGGGAAGAGTGGTTCAATTCAAGACCTGTTCCCAGGGACGTGGCGAGTAGGTAGGTGACACCCCCCAGATTTTTCTGAAGTCGGCAAATTGACAAATGAGTCGGCAAATTTTGATAAAGTGATCGAACGTATTATTTTATTCTGCGTATCCACGACATTTGCAGAATTATTTGTTGAAACGCTGGGAAAAAACAAGTGAATTAAATTTTCAGAGCAACGAAAGAGAAATGAGTTAGCACTGTTTTGTAGATCCCGAAATTTTCCGTTACCCATCTGTAAGCAGCGGCAGCGTTCTTCTCTAGACTTTCTAGTGTACTCCCTAATAAAACTGTCATCCCCCTGCAAGTCCTTGCACACAAGGCCGAAACTGCGGAGTTTTATTACCCTAAATCGGGGAGCACAGCAAGTCGATATTGCCGACAAAATAACTACACATCGAAATAGGTGTGTGTTTACAGACGGACGAAGCGACAGACATATATAATTTCAGAAAATGTTTTTTTTTCGTATTCGGGTACTCTAATGTAGAAAAATGAAAATCATCCAAAATCTCGATGTCATTTTGGCGTTTATAATTGTTTTTTTTTTTTTTTACTTCGCATGTGAGAGAAGCAAAGTTTTAAATGCAAATATCCTCATCTATCTTACGCCTTTATTATCTTTTCTTTCGGATGAGTTAAAGAGAAAATATCATATACTACGTTTTCATAATATCTTGAGAATGTTAAAAATAACATTAATTGATGGGAACTTGAGTAACAATAATCAAAAAATGAAAAGACAGTTTAAGATTTCAATTACACTGTGGGCTTATTTGCATATTATTTTATATTTTTTAAATATAAGAAAACATTTATGAAGATATTTTTCCACGACATAGAGAAAGGAATAAATATTTTTAAATTTTTTATATTGATTTGAGAACTTGAGAGAGATGCTAACAATTTTTTTAATAACGTTCATTTAGTATAGTTAGCTTTCATCATATATTTATAAAAAAAAATTATTTTTATATAAAATTTTTGTTAATTTGATTTCAGCCATAATATGATGCGATTTATTATACAACAGGAGACATATATTAACTTTCGGTGTGAAACATATTTTAACCTTTCACTCATGTATTATATAATAGATAGATTTCTTTTCTCTCCCTAGCTATTATTCTCTTTCTATTATCGATTTTTTTTATACAGAGAAGAAGCATT
>BGPR01001694.1:6598-29382 GCA_013235015.1 Araneus ventricosus
ACTTATTTCCTATCCGGAGGCACTCAGAGGGTTAAGAGCAATCGACGGCACGACGTTTCTTGTATTGATGCATTTCTCTCACTCGAAGACACAAGGTCTCAAATAGCTTTATATCAGAATTTTCCCACAAAACAAAGCTCAAACTTCTATCACGAGTCCTTCTAGCGTCGCCAGAACCACAGTCTTTCTTTCATTTTGGAGGCTATTAATAATTTATTAGTTCTGAACTTCGATGAAAAACTTTGCACTTACAAGTTAGATTTCTTTAAAAAGCAACTTAAATTTTGTCATTTAGTGAGTTTTTGTACAAAAAAAAATTGAGCGTCCAGTTATTAACTTTCACCCTCTGACTTGCTTATCCCGCGATTTATGCGAGTAGGAAGCAACTCTATTTCCTGCTGCACCCTGCAATTTTCGCAAGCTAATCTGTTCACTATGTACTAGCAAAGTATTGAATCATATTAAATCATATTATACTGATAAAGCGTTGCATATAAATAACAATTCGTTTGGCTCAACGCTATTTGATCATGTTTGCAAACGCTGATCTAAATAGTGATTTAAAATAATTACTCAGTTAGAGGGTTAATGTAATCGGCGAAATTAAAATTGAAAAAATATATTTGTTAATTGAATTCTAAATATGTTGTGTTGATATTTGGAGGAAGGTGCCAAAACAGGATTAATAAAAATAGAAATGGTGCTTTATGTCGTTTCATTCAAAATTAAAAGTTTCATTTAAAAGCAAAACATAAAAAAGCATGTTTCCCACGTGAATGCTGTTTCATCACCTTCGTTTAAATTTATTAAAAGTTTATCCGTTTCCTTTTTTAATTAAATATTGTAATACTAAAATTAAAAAATAATAAGAATTACAATAATGTATATCTGATTATCCCTTAATTCTTTTCTTGAAAAATTGCAGAACAAATAAAATAAATGAATTGAACATAGAAGTTTGTTATAATTAAAATTCTCCTATTTGGAAGGCTCTAGAGCCGGTTCTAGGACCACAAACGAAACAAAATTTCATCAGTTTATAGTACAAGTCATGCGTCTACCGAAAAAAATAAGAAGAGAAAGAAAATAAGGTAGGGGTTCCAAATATCGCCCACATCAGCCATTATTTTAATCAGAGGACTAATTCATGTGCAATTTGTCTAAAAATTGCTCGCTCCATCTATTATCTGGACTGTTATCCTAAAACATACTGTGAATTACAACTCTAACACATAAGTTTAACACATGAATCCCAAATTTTTTCCGCAACAGCAGCATTTTTACTGAAAATAGTGTTCCTAATATCCCCCACTAAATGCTCCTAATATCGTCTATATTTAAAATCGATTGAAATAAAGTGTAACTTACGTTATAATCATACTTTCTTTATTAAACATGAAAATTAAGGCACAACAAAATTAAAAGTAATACAAGCCAACTTTTTCGTACTTTTAGGAATATATTTAAACATTTATTAACACTTTCCCCCTAATATAGCTAAACTATATTTCTAAAAGTACAAAATTTAATTAAGAAATACAGTTCCCCGAATATAGTTAACTATTTTTTTAACACTTTTCCCTTAAATAAAACATCAAAATAAAAATTAAAAAATTTAGGAACATTGTCAGGTGATAGGACATCAACCATGTATTTTCCAAAGATATTTTTTTAAATATAGTGCCCCTTGAAGGGTTAGGACGATAATGGGAACACAAAAGTGGGCGATATTGGGAACAGCCTAACCTTGAAATAACATTCCCCTTCGGAATCAGATTGCAAATTTAAGAAAACACCAAAATGTAGCCATTTATAGTCACTATCACAGCTTGGTATATCATTATGACTTGAACCTCACTGATTATACTAAAATTAATGAAACATGTTTATTAATTCGCATAACACGAAAATCAGCAAATGTTCGCAGCGAAAGGAAAAACAATACAGGTTCAAATGGCTTCCTCAAACAATTAACTAAAGGAGGAAGTTCCGGTAGGGGCCACCATATGGACTAGTTTTCTATTTTGTTTATTTGCAGTAAAGTAGGACTTCCGCCTTACCCATCAACTTCTGGTAATAATGTTAAGTTAATGGTAATCTTCAAAATTTCTACTCTGTTTAAAGTGGAGTTTTCTAATATATGGTAATTTCTATGGCTTAAGGATACTTTGAAAATATTAAAGTTCATATTTCTATTGTTTTAGCTCTCAATTGTTACTCAAAATAAAACCCTAATTTTGTGGAAAGGTTGCAATAATTATTCTTTATCGCTCTTTTTGACGCTTTTGTATTCAAGAAAGAACTGATTCAAACTTGGCGCTTCGTATGGAATCCAACTGGATTTGGCGATCGCTAAAATTGGAGAATTATTGGAAAACGGGAGTTCTGAGAAACCAAAATAAACGAATCTGAAAAATCGTCCATACAGCTTTAAATCAAGAAGAAACCATGGTAAGCGATATTAGAAACGTAGGCGATATTTGGACCCCCTATAGAAGAAAAAAATGAAGAAAAATGAAAAAAAAAAAAATGTTTGCATTTTCGGCATTTTTTCAACAAAATTTCGACAATAACTTTTTTCTGTCTTTTTACCTCCCCCTACCCTCCTTTCTTTTATTTCTTTTGGTTTTCATAGGGCGCATCACTTATTCCATTTATGAACTAGTGAGATTCTATTACGCTTGGAGCCATAAAACCAGCTCTAGAACCTTCTGAATAGACGATATTTAATCATAACAAGCAACCCTGTATAATAAAACTTTTCCTTACCCACACAGTATCTACAAATAGCCTCACCCATCCTGGGGTAAAGGCAGTTAAATCGAAAGTCTTGAATTCATCGAAGTCCAAAATGAATGTAAATCCGCATATTTGATTCAGTGGATTTTCAAGAAGTGTGTTAAGAGCTATTATTTCTGTGTAGAAACGTTCTGCAAAGGTGATCTGGCGATAATCGAGCCCTCCTGCAAAGAGACTCGATATAATTCATGATTAAATCATGTGAATAAAGGGTGGCAAAAAAATTGTGAGATTGGGAAAAAAAATCTGTTCTGACAAATGTAACTAAATTTGTTCTACATACTAGAATAATCCTGTCTATAACGATATTGTAGGGACCTATAAAATATATTGTTATCGACAATTTACTGTTATAGACAGTTTGAGGATTTGCGCATCCAATGCGTCTGTGCATGTGCATGTATTAGTATACTAACATCTTTATTGCGCTTATTGGTTCATCTCATATATAACCGCTGATAAGCTTTAAAAATATAAAAAAATATTAAAAATATTAAAAATAATTTATATAACTTTAAAAAAATATGCAATTTTATATACTGATATAAAATTTTATATTTAACTTTCTTTAAGAACTTCAAAATGAAAATTTTAGCTGAAAACTTTGTCAGCATCGTCATTTACAGCACTTTTAAATCGTTTTCATTTCCTATACACTTTACGTTTTCCCACAGCATCTTCAATGTCTTTTCTTCTTTCTTCAAAAAAGTAGAAGAGGCGGTACTTTCTGTACAAATTATAATCACAAACACAAGCCCCGGATCACCCTTCTACAACAGGTTTCTTCTCCTGTTTCCTCTGTTATATGACATTCTTGGCCATAGAGTGACGTTTTCCAAGATAAAAATCGAGATTTTACTATGCCAGCTTTCTAAAGACGTAAAATTATTGTTACAGACGGGTGAGTCTAAAAAGTGATTATCGTTGTACGCAGGTTGAAAATACATTGAGTAAATAGGAATTCCGCTGAGACCAAAAAAATATAGTTATAGACAGATTTATCGTTTTAGACAGTATCGTTATACACAGATTTCACTGTATTTCAGTGTGTGCAGAAAAAATTAGTTCCTATTTTAGCAATCAATTACAGTATGTCGCTTTATACGCAGTTGACCTAATCAGATAGTCGAAAGATTTACAGAAATCCCAATTTCTGCTGGAAATTTTATGTTGGCATTGTTGATACATGTGCCAAGTCAAGAAGTTGACTTCTCAAGTGTTGCTGGACATGCTTTCTTTCTATGTGTATGGATTTGCAAATAAGTGGTCCCTCATTTTCAGAAAAAGGAAATAATCATTGGGCCATCGTAAAGTTATCCGACGCAAACATCCTGGCATGTTGAATGATGGTGTCATCCTGCTGCATGGCAATACCCATACTGCTCGCAAAACTCAAGAATTGCTGCGAATGTTCAAGAGGGAAGTCTGGAGCCACCCCCTCATACAGAACAGATTTGGCACCCAATCTGGGATCCAAACACTTATCTGAAACAAGTTTATCTTCAGAGAGTGATGCGAAAACAGCTGTCGAGAACTGGCTCAATGGACAGGACGTGATTTCTGCCTAGCCGGGTTAAACAAGTTGGTCCTGCATTCAGAAAAATGCCTAAATAGATTTGGTGATTTTGAGGAAAAGTGATCGGCAAGTATGCCTCTTAATTCCCTTCTGTATTTTATGTTTATTGTTAATAAATATTTTTTATTACCTTTGTAAATTTTTTTTATCCACCCTCGTATTTATACATGATCTTTTGGATGAAATGTAATAGGTCGATGAAGTGTACTGGCGGAAAATAAAAACCCAACACCAAGAAGGAGTTCGAGATAAACGAAGTTTGTGTGGCGTATTTGTACATCTGAAAGATGACGTGTATTCAAATTTCATGATAGACGAATAAGAGTGGCTCTAGCAGTTCCAGTATAAACATGCAAAACACGTTTGTTTTAAATAAGCGTTATAAACTTCGTGAGCGTTATTTATTTTCTGGATTGGATGTTGTGAGCTAGATTTGAGTCAGAATGCCTTTAAGAAGACGAAGAAAGTAGTACCAGTAGCTTACTGAGTTTGAACGAGGCCATGCAATAGGGCTACGAGAAGGTGGTTTTTGCTTTTCGCGATATTGTAGAAATACATGGCAGGGTTCTACTTTTCATCATTGTTGGCAGAAATGGTCACGCGAAGTTTTTGTCTCAAAAAGACTGGGGTCCGGCCGCATACGGACCATTACTGAGAGAGAAGACAGTCATATTCATCACATGGCTGTGGCGTACTGCATTTGAAGCAGAAATTCGAGCTTCTGCTGGCATTATAGTGACACGGCGAACAATAACAAATCGATTTCTTAAGGGTAAAGGCGGGTTTACACCGGAGTTGTAAACACGTGTTTACAAAAAAAGGTTTAAATCATTTTGAAAACAGCACTCGATTTTTTGCTAACATCTCGTGTTTTCTTCAAATTTGGCGTGTTTACAACCGAAATTTTGTTTTCCACTGAGAGTAGAAAACTTTTTCGGTGTTATAAGCTTTTCTCCTGCATTAGGGACGTGGAGTTCCTAACGAATTTATTATTTTACGATTTCATTACAGATTAAATAAAAAAATTATACATTTTAAATATATGAAATAAATATCTTTCGATAAGGTGATCAGCTTTTAACTTTCTCTAATATAATACATGCGAAAAGTAAGCGGAACACTTTTTTTCCAAAAGCAATGCCCTAAATCCATAATTTTATTATTTAACAGAAACATTTAACTCAGAGAAAACTCATTCTTTTCCCATAATTTTATACAAAGAAGCCAATGTAGACCTATTTGTTATTTTATATTTAGGAAAATTACATTCTTGCCTTATTCCCCAGTAACACAAAGGAACTGTTCATTATTGCACTATATTGTACAGTATTCGCAATATTGTATAATATTGTACAATACCATATAATATTATATAATATCGATCATTATTGTACAATATCATGCAACATGTTATGCTACCTGGGTTTAGACAGGTTAGCTTTTGTCAATGATAGCATTAGAATACTGTTTCCTTATAAATTTATGCAAGGTTTTGCCCTCAATGTTTTCTATTAAAATGTATTCTGAATGGAATAATTTATAATCAAATTTGCTCAATCACAGCTTCTTAAAATTATATTCGAGACAAAATTGTTTGATCTAAAAATTACGTCAAACATACTATTAAAACTTATTTTATTTTACAATATTGAAGTTAATTACATTGAAATTAATAATCTAAATTTGCCAAAACATAATATTTGTTAAACATGCTTGTCGTTCTGCCAGGTAACTGAACCTTCTGCACTCGATAAGTATCTACATAATTGCTCTCTTATTTGTTTAGCAAGCATGGAATGTTTCTTTGGAGCTCGTTTTAATCACAATATTGTTCCCGTGGGCAAACTTTCCACCATCCACTGTCAAGTACCAATGTTTTCATTGCTGTATCGTCAGAGTTGAATGTCCCTGATGCAGAATATGATGCACTTGATGACTGGAATTTGCGTTGAAAGGTGTGCAAGTGAAATCATGTCGACACAACTTTTAAAGCATTTTCAGGTTTTAGTTGTATAGGTTTTCTTAGATCTCTGGTCTACACGGCCCAGACTGTCAATGAAAACCCCTCTATGACAGTTATTACCCCTATGCTAAGCAATCTTTCAAGCTGTTCACAACGTGCTACCAGAAGGTGGTATAATCCAATGGAAAAGAAGTTTATTCAATAATGAAAACTCTTTGAGAAGTAGTTAAAACAAAAGATGAATTTCATGCGTTTGCGGAGCTCTTTAGCATAGTTTAAGTTAGATTAACGTCCCGTTTTTTTGAAGCAACACGGTCTCGCCATTTTGAACCACGGTCAGATGACTAGGACAACACCTGAACTGGCACACACCCTCTCCAAACTTCCGCACCACACCAGCGGGAGACTGCAGCAGCAAAAAATGAAATATCATACAAAGAAAGCCAACATACAAAGATAAACTCGGATGTAATAAAAAAAAGCAAACAAGGAATCCATTCTAGTCCATTTTTTCAAAGGCTAAGGACTTTATTTGAAATGGATTCAAAATAATAATTGGGAAATTTTTCTGTAAGAAGCTTGCATTACGCCAAACATGGCTTATCTTAGCCAGCAATTTCCCAAATCAAAGACAAAGGAGATCTGTACATCAAAAAGCATTATTTCAAAAGAAAGAGGAAAAACAAAACGCAAACATCAAAACGCTAATAAGGTTGATTAAAATTATCAGCCATCTGGCTTTTTTTAAAGTTAGCCATCATAAATAAAAACTTACCCCATGCCCATAATTTAGAAAAAAGAGAAAAATGTCCTCACGTAATCACAAACCCACGCTAACTTTCTTTTAAGAGGAGGCATTATCAAATTATTAAAGAAGCACTAGTCCCATGGCGCCATCTACATTCGAAAAACAAAATAGAGGAAGTAAAAACAGGAATTTTTTAGGGAATGGAACTATTTCGACATATTAATCAAAAAAGTCCTTGGTTTCCATCTATGCCTCAATGAATATGATTTTTTTAGATTGTATATTCCAGACTGCTTTCAAGGATAAGATCATTAATGCCGTGAATATTAAAAGGGAAATGGTTGTCATTGAAAGTCTTTAAAAAGACATTGGAAGCCGTTAAAAATCATTTCTATTATTGCATATTTTTTTAATTCTGTTAGCTTGACTAAAAATTACGTTTCTAAAAACTCTAGAATCTATATTGGATGATCACAAAGATTTTTACACTTGAAATTAAATTCAGCTCTTTTATCATACAGGCCAATCAAAAATTTTTGCTTAGTAATTTCAATTTTAATATCTAAAAAGGTACCTTTATTTTGATGAGAGTTCGTTTTATTAAGTTTAAGTTCTTTTGGATAACAATTAATAATGAAATCTAAGTCGTCAGAATTTAAAATAAGAAAATCATCTATGTATCTGTATCCGCAAATTAGATTATTTCTAATAATTTTATCCTCAAAAAAGTGCAAGAAGATATTGGCTAGTGAACTGGAGAATGTAACACCCATCGGAATTCCTGAAATCTGTTTAAAATACTGAATACCTTTAAAAAGAAGATATTTGCTGAAATTACAAATTTCGAACCAGTCAATTTTCTTAATAATAGAGTCGTTAAGAAACTCATTGTCCATAAAAAGGCAAACTTTCATTAATTTATCATGTGGCAGATTAGTGTAAAGATTTTCGATGTCAAAGGAATTCAAATTGCAAATTTTGTTATTATTCAGGAGGACCAAAACTTCAGCATTATTGCAAATAATGAAGTTATCTTCTTTCTTAATTCCATCTAAAATAATATTTCATAATTTGAAGAAATGTTTACTGATAAAATAATTATAATATCTTGTTCCACATGTAACAAATCAAAAGCTAGTAGGAATTTTGTGAAATTTAACATTTGGGAAAAAATAAGGATAGTTTAAAGAACAGGTTTTAATTTTGAGTCCTTTAGCAAAAGCCAACATTCTTTTAACTAATCCCTTTTTATTACACTCTACTAGGCTAAAAGTTGTATTGGAGTTATATTCATTACTCAAAAGTTCCTTAATTTTGCATAAAGTACAAAAAAGTTTAAATTTAAATTTGCATAAAGTACAAAAAATATTTGCTGCTTTGTCTACAGTTGTAATAATAAATTTATCTTTTAAAATTTTAATATCTTTCAAAATCAATTTATTAACAAAAATACCTCTATTATTACTGTAATTTTTATCATAATAAAATATGCTCCTAATTTCTTCTAGAATCTTATGTTTCCATTCTCTAAACCCTTCAATTGGCCAATGGTATCTTCTTGCAACCTTGGAAATAAATAAATCTAAATCTTTGCAAATAGAAAGCGAAGTCCTTTTGAACCTCAATTTTTCCCTGGGTCTAAATATTGTTCCCCTCCCCATCAAATCCTGTAACAAAAAAAGAGTCAACAATTTCCAAGTCACTAATAATATGTGCCCTTTATCTTTATTAATAAAATATTTATATTTATCATCATTGCAGTAGCAAAGCGAATCCTTAATTTGATCTAGGTTTTAACTATAGAAATTATAGTTGCAGATACGTTTTTTTTAAAGTTTTGAAATATCTAAAGGCAATCGAAATTTCTGTATTATCTTTTAGAGGAAAAATATCTTCACAGTCAAAAAAATTTTAGGAATTTCTAGATTTTCAAAATTTATGTCCAAGAAATAATGATGTAATAGTCATTATTTAAAGTTTTATTAATAATTTGAAAGAAATAATCGATATTTTCAATCTTGATTTTAAATTTTAGAAGATCCAAAATCAAAAGCTTAGTAAAAGAATTATCAAATCTAATATTGCTGAATTTTTTTTGCTAATCTTTTTATCCTGTTATTTTTTAAACTAAAAATTAAAGCAGTCGGGGAACTAAGGGCTTTTTATTAATATGTCTAAATAGCTCCATTCCCTAAAAAAAATCCTGTGTTTACTTCTTCTGTTTTGTTTTTCAGAATACAGATGGCGCCATGTGATTAGTGTTTCTTTAATAATTTAATAATACCTCCTTTGAAAAGAAAGGTTAGCGTGGGTTTGTGATTACTTGAGGACATTTTTCTCTATTTTCTAAACTATAGGCATGGGTTAATTTTTTTATTTATGATGGCTAACTTTAAAAAAGCCAGATGGCTGATAATTTTAATCAATCTTATTAGTGTTTTGTTTTCCTCTTTCTTTTGAAATAATGCTTTTTGATGTACAGATCTCCTTTGTTTCTGGTTTGGAAAATTTCGGGCTAAGAGAAGCCATGTTTGGCGTAATGCAAGCTGCTTACAGAAAAATTTTCCAATTATTATTTTGAATCCATTTCAAATAAAGTACTTAGCCCTTGAAAAAATGGACTAGAATGGATTCCTTGTTTGCTTTTTTTTTCGATTACCTCTGAGTTTATCTTTGTATGTTGGCTTTCTTTGCATGATAATGATTTCCATTGTTCTTTGTTTTGCTGCTGCAATTGCGCGCTACTTAAACAATGTTTAAATTTTATTATTTATAAATACATTTTTTGTTGTTCTTGTTTAAAGTTTGTTAAAATTTTTATTTTTAAATTTATTATAATTTTTCTAATTGATTGATTTTAAGCCGTTTCAATTACATATTGTATAAATTTTAGAAAGTAATATATATTTTTTAACAATTATGAAGAGTAATTTGTACGCACAACGTCCTTCACTCTCGACATCTTGGCGAATGAAGTAAGAAGATAGTTCATGCATGCGTGATGACAACAAAAGTTGTAAGAACCATTAGTATTCTCTTTACAACAAAAAGTTGTCATCAAATGATTTAAACAGAAAAGATGAAAACAAATGTTTACAACCCTTGGTGTAAACCCGCCTTAAGAATGGCGGTTATTGCGGAAATAACCGGTTTTCGGTTATTCAGGTTTTCCTCACCTACGGTTTAGCCTGGCGGTTATTGCGGAAATAACCGGTTTTCGGTTATTCAGGTTTTTCTCACCTTCGGTTTAACCTGGCGGTTATTGCGTAAATAACCGGTTTTCGGTTATTCAGGTTTTTCTCACCTTCGGTTTAACCTGGTGGTTATTGCGGAAATGACCGGTTTTCGGTTATTCAGGTTTTTCTCACCTTCGGTTTAACCTGGCGGTTATAACCGCTCAAAATAACCTTTTTCGAAATAATCGATTTTTGGATTTTTTTTAAAACGATCCCGTTCGTAGACAAAATTTTTATTAGTATTGTTTTTGCAGGAAAGCAATTAATTGGCCAGTATTTATCTATTCATAAAGATTCTTTCAGTTATCCGCCAACCAACAGAAGGCTCTAGGAAGCCGTTGTGGTTAATTGGTGTAAGATGATGAAATTCAAAGCTTCATAACTTGGCACATTTTAATTTAATCGAATCTGCAGTCGAGCCTATCTTCCGATCCAGTTTTTTACCCGGTTATCAGATTTACAAACAATAACTGGTACAAAACAATAACCGAAAAACCGGTTAACCGAAACAAAAAACAGTTTTTCGCTTAAAACCGGTAGGTTTTTCCTATTCCTACTAAAGGGACAGCTAGAAGCCAGATGACCTCGCCTCGTAACGTTCATGCCATCAACTCCAAATCACCACCATCTGTGAGTTCAGTGGTGTCAAACTAGAGCTCACTGGAGGGCAGAGTGGAAATCTCTTTTGTTTTTAGATGAGAGCCTTTTCTATCTTGAAGCCAGTGTTGGCCATATGTTGGTTAGAAGGAGACTAGGTGAGTACTTAGAACCAATCTGTCTGCGGCATAAACACATTGAACCTACACTAAGAGTTATAGTCTGGGGAGTAATTTCCTATGGCAGCAAGATCACTCTCGTCGTTATTCCACTCACTTTGGTGCAAAATTTGTACGTCAGATTGGTGACTGAATCGGTTGTGCTGCCATTTTTTATCACTATTCCAGGGGGCGTTTTCCAACAGGATAACGTTTCAAAAGGGGTCCTGATTCAATTTTCATGGGATCTCTCCTACATTGGCATTACCGGAAATGAACTGGCAGACTAAGCTGCAAAATCGGATACAGAATTCTTTACACGACCAATTGCTTATGCTGATGTGCTATCTGCCATTAATCAGAGGTGATATTATCAGTGGCAAGAAAAATGAAACATGGAAACAAATAACAATCTCCATGTCATTAAACCGGTTTTCTCACTATGTGTTACGAAACTTAACAGACGTCATGTTAACTAGACTTCGCTTTGGGCATACATGCTTGACACATAAATATTTGCTTTTTGCAGAGTCTCCGCCAACATGTAGCCATTGTGGAGACATACTGACTGTCAAATACATTTTAATAGGGTGCTTTGCTTTTAATAGACATCGGTTGACGTACTTTCGTTCAAGCAGTTTTAACTTGCCATTTTCATTGGGAAAAAATCCACAATTTAACCTTTTCATGTATTTGAAGGACAGTGGTGTTTTCCATAATATTTAGTTTTCTTGTTCTTGATCTGGTCTTTTTAAATTTCTGGTTTTAGTATCTTTGTTCTGTTGGTTCATTCGTCTTACCTTTTTTACTTGGATTTTAACTAACGGTTCATTCAAGCACTTATTTTATGTACAGATTCTTGGTTTCCGGCGCAGCTTATCCCATTCGAAGATCTTGCTCCAGGGAAAGTCAAGTAAAATTAAGGGGTCTATTCTGGTACCCCCGGTTGGGTTGGGAGACGTCACTTTTTCCGCCCGTTAACAACGGGAAAAGTGACGTCTCCCAATCCAACCGGGGGTACCAGAATAGACACGTTAAATCAACCTAACAGGATAACGCTCGTCTCCATATTGCTTCTGTCACCCATGTACTCTACTGAGTGTCGACATGTTGCCTCGGCCTGCGAGATCGCCAGATCTCTCTTCCACCGAGCACGTATGGTAAGTCCAGCATTATCCACAGCCAGCACAGACCGTTGCTGATTCGACTCGCTAAGTGCCACAATATGCAACAGGCATGGAAATCCATCCAACAAAATGACATACGGCACCTGTACGACACAGTGTAAGAGCGTTTGCATGCTTGTATTTAAAATCATGACGACAACAGCGGTTATTTACCCCTTGAACTGCAATTTACTTAAACTCCTAATTAGATGCCACAATTTATGTTGAATATTTATTACCATTTCCATCCATATAAAAACGGAAAGTAGACCTGAGATACTTAAGCGTGTCCAAGATATATTTTGTCTCTTTTAACCCTCTGAGTGGTTTGATATTTTGATATACTAGCTTTCAAGTCTTAAAAATGTGCTTTTAAGGTGAACAATTGGATCTTTTTTGCATTTGATCAAATCTCTGATATTCTAAGAATATTTTATCCATGGTAATTTAAGAAATTATACATATAAACATGAATTATCTGCTTTTGAACTCATTATGAGAAACGGAAAAATACGTGCAAAACGCTTAGAGGGTTAAAAAAATTGTTACTTTTACTTAAATATCTCTTTAAATACCAAAAAATCTATAATTCGATGCAAGAGTCTGACTCGTCATTTCAGCACATGATATTAATTTTTGCAATTCACATTTGAAATGACTCTTCTCGCGCATACTTTAACCTGTGACTTTGAAACTTTATTAAAATAAATACTTGTATGTTATCTAGACAAATGCTTTGCATAAATTTCCAGTCCTCTAAATTAATTTTTTTTTGGTGTTGGGATTTAATTTCCCACCAGTTTATATGCATAGCAAATAGTAATTCAGGTCTAAAAAAATAACAATTTTATTCATTTCCTGTGTTTGTGGCATCACATTGCAAAGCTAAGTTCCAAAACTAGAATATTATTTGTTAGATCAGAACGTATGTCAAGGATACAAAAAGTAACAAAAATTATCAGATTTTTAATAGTTCCATTTTTAAAGTTATGTCATTCTAAAAACCTGAAGATTATTTTGTATTTGGCCTGTATTTTTACTGACTGTATGCAGCTGCACGGCTCACTGTTCCTTTGAAATCTATTCAATGCCCCTTTTGGCTTTTCGAAAATATTCCGTTTCAGAGATGCCTGATTGATGTAATGTGTTTATGGAGCATTTAAATTAACTTATTGTTGCTAGATGTGAATAATATAAAAATGCATAAATATTCGGTAGTTAATGAATATCAGTAAATATTAGCGTCATATTTCAAATAATTCATGTTCTAATAAATTCAATAATACAATTCATTTTCAATACACAACTGCATATATGGAACAGAGCTCGAAATACTTACTCCTTTCGCCAATCAACAATAATGAATTGTCCTTCATCCTATAAGGACATAGGAGAAAATGATTTATACTTTGAGCTTTCTGAAAAGACAAGGAAGTGTCTCTGAATGCATCTAAAATTACATCATTTTGCTTGTAATACTTTTTCAGTCGCTTCAAAGCCTTTGATGTATCAAACTTCGAATTTCTGAGAAAACGTAAGAGAAAATTCTTTTCCAAGCATGGTTCGATTCCTTCTAATTCTAAAATTAATAAATAATAATGTTAAATCATTAACCAAAAGAAAAAAATGCAGTGCAATACTGTCTTCCGCTACGCGATCTCTTACCGCCAACTTGTCTGGGTTGTGGTGGTAGCAATAGGAATTGGATATGTTAGGGAAGATCCATTTCGAATAAGAGGAAAGCAATGGAAGTTTGGGTTTTATTTATTCTTGTAGCCAGTTTGAGACGGGAAAATACTAATCCTATAGCTATTAAATATATAGCCAATTTGGCATTAAATGCGCCGATGTGACTAACTCGAATGATCTTCTATCTACTCAAAATGGATTCCCCGTACCCGTTTCTATAGCAACTGCCACCATCCAGACAACTTGACGGGAAGAGATCTAGTAACGGAGGTCACAAGTTCCATTATCAAATTTCTAGACGGTCGAAATTCAGTATTGACTAAAGAAAATGAATGAGTAAAAACGCAGGTGAGGTAAAACTATAGAAACAAAGTTAAGGGGGACATTATTAGTCCAAACAGAAATGTTTCCTCAGGGGTTACTGGTTCGAAGTAGGGACAATAAGACATTACAGAACAGAACGCCGTCTCTTACCCCCGCACCCGTGACCAGACCGGTCACTGAACGGTTTGATGGGAAAGACACGGGAATTTTATTTAAGAAAAACAAAATAAACAAAAAGAAGGAACTATATACACTATGTACAGCACAGGCATTTTCACTTTTACACTACTAGTTCGTAAAGTTTTCTTTTCTTTAGATGTGTTGTACCTTTCTTTTATTTGAAGGGGGAATGTCCGGTAATTGAGCTCCTAAGTTCAGCTCGCTGGAAAATTGAAGGCTAGGGAGGCCGGAAAAGATCTCTGTTTCCGCTAATGAATTTGATAATACAACGAATTTTATGCCTGGAGACGAGGTTATTGGCAACCCTTTTCAACCATTCATGTTCGAAGTTTGGCGCTGACTTCCTTATATGCCAAGACACTGTATAAATACACTCCGTGGCATAGTGAAGTGCCGTGCCAATTTCACCACAACTGCAATAATCGTTGTCAGACAGGTGAAACCTTCTGAGGTAGGCAGGGAAAGGTCCATGTTGAGAGAAGAAGATAACATCCTCTCTAATCCAGTTAGTGGGACGGAGACTAACCGAGGGCATGATGTTATAGATTTTCCTGCCTGTATCGCCATTCTTCCATGAGGTTTGCCACTCCTCAAGCATCCTCTTCCGGAGCAGGCCTTTTATGTGCGGTTTAGGAAGCTTAGTATGTGAATTGGGTTGCCCATTACAGGGCAGCTGTTTGTAAAATTCAGACAGTACGATGAAAAGGCAACCAACAATTCACAAATTACTAAATAATTTTTATTAACTGTTGAAAAGTACGACCATTCACTGTAATTATCTTCTCAGAATAGAGACTGAATTTTTCGATCACACCAGGCTTATCGGGTACTTCTGCAGAAGAGGTCGGATTCCTCTACATACGGGACTCGGAGGGCTCTATTCTGGTATGCCCGGTTGGGTTGGGTTCCGTTGTTAACGCGCGGAGCCCAACCCAACTCCCAACCCAACCGGGGGTACCAGAATAGACCCCTTAGAGTGTCTCTATTAAACTAGCAATTGAGTTCTTTTCTCGACTTTCTCGTATATTCCAACATAAATATGCCATTTACGTAGTGGAGGTATTTACGGTCTATTCCTTGGAAAGATTACAACAAAGGCCACGTGATTCGGGAGCGGCGTGGCTTTCGACTGGCATCCATCTAAATTGTTGCATTTTGACGTGGAAACGTCTTTCCGCTCGTAACAGTGATAGTCAGTCGAACTTTCTTGTGTGAAAAAATACCGTCAGATTTGAATCGCTAATAACTACGAGACTAATGATGCGAAAAGAATGGTTGACCCCACAACGGATAGATCATATCTGTAAGAGTTTGTCGCATAGTATATCAAAGTTATTTGGATAAGTTTTGAAATATAAGAAGTATTTTGAATATTGATTCAATTTAAATATCCTAAAACCGAAACTATCAGTAGGTTGTTTATAATTGTAAATAAGTTTGCGATCAGTCGATTATCTTTTTTTATTTTTTCTTGTATATGAAGAAATAATTGTTTTTTAATGTGAAGAAATAATGAGTTCAACTTTTAAGAATTCACTTGATAATTCAAAATACAAGAAAATCCTATTCATACAGTATATTTTATTTCAATACTGAATGCATGTGTTGACATCGTAAATCGACAGACAAATTGAAAAAGGGGGGGGGGGGTATTTTCTCTTGCAATTGACTGCAAAGTTAAAAGTTATTTTAAGTTTCTTCAGCCTTTGAAACTCTAATTGAAACTATTTTCGCATTTTATAATTTTAGCACTGAAAGTTTGCAAACTGAATAATTTTTAATATATCCTCATAAAATCAGGAAGACAGGACACATTTCTACAACATGTGTTTGCAAAAAATAATGGGGGGAACTTTATCTCTTATTTAAAAAAGAATGCTTGAATTCAGGGCATGTCCTAGGGGGTTTCGAAAAGTTCAAACGCACAAGGCCCCACGCCGCTGTCAGATTGCGCAAAACGAAAATGAATTGCATTCGTTTATTTAACGAAATCAAAATTTGGCGGCAAGTTTTACCTTCCAGGGCACAATATTACAAATATTTACAATATTTATTTAAATTGTATCCAAATTTTACTTGCGTTCTAAAATTATATTGACCTTACCAATAACGCTCATAAAAAATTATTTGAGATCTAGCATCAGAGGCAACAATTAATTTCCTTAGTCATTTTATCTATCGAATCCGCATTAACCGAAAAACGAAATCATAATGGTATTACCAACGTATTTGCTATAAAACTTATAACAAAATGAAACAAAAATCACATATTGTAAATTTATTTTAGTAAGTTGAAAACCAAATTTTATATATGATGCAATTATTTTTGTTGTTTGATTTATTAACGATCTTTTTGTGTGATTAAAATATTAACTTTATAAAAATAATTTAATTATTTATTATTTTCTCATGTATTTTTTTAGTTTTTACTTAACCAAATTGTGAAATGTAATAAATAGCAAAAAACAATAAATTATTTTGTTGGGCGAAATTTTCTCAAGGCCTCGGAAGTCAACTTTGCCCCGGGCCCCGCTTGTGTTCGGGCCGGCTCTGATAATGGTTGCAGAATGGATAAATAACAAGTTTATCGCATGTATCAAGGGTCTGTGGTAGCTTGTGATTTATCTATTCTGTAACCATTATACTACTCTGTGTAAATATTTTATTAAAGAGATTGATAATTAAATTATACATTAATAAGAAATACTTGTTTTATGATTTTATTCCGACGTTTTCACGAAAAATCTAAAGCGCGGACCCGAACTACGCCTTTCTTATTTTTTTTAGTTACGATGTTCCTTTAGACATGGACTGAAACACAGTCTTCCCTTTGACAGATTTATGCCAAAATTTGTAAAGATATAAAATTTTGTGTAAGGACTACATACCAAATTTCATCCATATAGCTTATTCCCTTTTGACTTATCGTGTTCACAGACAAATAAATATTATTCCAAAAATAGTTTCATGGCCGGTTCAATCCCTACACGGCTGGAAGCCAAGAAGTACAACCCAATCTTAAAATTTGTCTCTCTCGTCTTCTTAGACATATTCGCACGCATTTTAAGAATCTTTCACAATACTCATTGCAGTAAACATGAAAACATTATTTAAATCAATTTTGTAATCAATTTTAAACTCACTTCCTGACATGCTAGTTTTGAAATTTTGTACACTTGTGTATCCTCGAGGGAATCTCTCAGATACACAGATGGACTCTGTAAAACGATTATTGAGAGAATGCTGGCCCACGGTTCTTCAGCTTGGTGTCTAAATCCAACATTCAAAATGAAGAGGTAACTTTCTTCGATTCAAAGGCCATTCCTACTCCATTTATCGGGAGCTTATCGCACCACCCCAACGGCAGCGTTACAAACTATACTCGGCATCCCTCCCCTGCACATGCAATTACAGTTCGAAGCCAGGTTTACTTCTATTTATCGCCTAAGAATCCCTCTTCCCCCTTTCATTACAGATACCCAACCGCATGATCTGGAGATGAAGGTTGGTCCACTCATCCTTCAGAACATCTCAAACCGAACCAAATATCTTTTGAAGACGGAGAAGCATATATAGCCCGAAAAGACATTATAAATATTTTCGCAGATGGCTCGAAAACCGAACACGGAGTTGGAGCTGCCTTCTGCGTCTTGACCAATGACATCTGGGCCTACCAGTGGTCTGCTAAACTCAACGACAACAACACCGTATTTCAAGCTGAACTAACTGCACTTCACGAAGCAGTAATATACGCATCTCATCTGCCAAACCACAATACCTCTAAAATACACGTAGACAATAGAGCAAGTATCATGGCATCCTCCAATTCAAAGAACACAAACGAAACAGCAAGAAAAATTTTCAAAATCCTCCTTTCAAATCCAAGAATAAAAGTCTCTTGGGTTAAAGCGCATGCAGGCAATATAGGCAATGAGAGAGCAGACCAACTGGCAAAAGGCGTAACACAACATGGGCAACCCTATTCACATACTAAGCTTCCTAAACCGCACATAAAAGGAATCCTCCGGAAGAGGATGCTTGAGGAGTGGCAAACCTCATGGAAGAATGGCGATACAGGCAGGAAAATCTATAACATCATGCCCTCAGTCAGTCTCCGTCCCACTAACTGGATTAGAGAAGATGTTATCTTCTTCTCTCAACATGGACCTTTCCCTGCCTACCTCAAAAGATTTCACCTGTCTGACAGCGACTATTGCAGTTGTGGTGGAATTGGCACGGCACTTCACTATGCCACGGAGTGTATCTATACAGTGCCTTGGCATATGAGGAAGCCAGCGCCGAACTTCGAACAAGAATGGCTGAAAAGGGTCGCCAATAACCTCGTCTCCAGGCAGAAAATCCGTGGGATTATCAAATTCATTAGCGAAAACAGAGATCTTTTCCGGCCTCCCTAGCCTTCAACATCCCAGCGAGCTGAACTAAGTAGCTCAATCACCGGACATTCCACCTTCAAATAAAAGAAAGGTATTTCAACATCCAAAGAAAAGAAGACTATTACGAACTAATAGTGTAAAAGTGAAAATGCCTCTGCTGTACATAGTGTATATATTTCCTTCTTTTTGTTTATTTTGTTTTTCTTTTTCTTAAATAAAATCCCCGTGTCTTGCCCATCAAACCGTTCAGTGACCGGTCTGGTCACGGGTACAGGGGTAAGGGACGGCGTTCTGTTCTGTGTATCCTCGATGGCAATACCCAATTTTAATATTTTCAGAACGTAATTATCAGTTAATCGATTCATTAACTTAAGTTTTGATTTCTCATGCTCGACTCCGCATGGTAGTTGAATTCGAGAAAAAAAATTTCAAAAAAAAACTTCACCACCAATCTCGATTTTTTGAAATTTCAAAGAGGAAGAAAAAACGAATTTTTTTCACAGCATATAACGAAAATTTCTGAATTTTTCATCCTCTGATATAAACATGAGACTACATTTTCTTACCAGGTGTGAAAAAAAATTCAGAAATATTCGTTATTATTTTTAGTAAAAAAGTAAAGTAATGTTTTTTTTCCCTTTGAAATTTCAAAAAAGGTGGCGATTTATAGTAATGAATTATAAATTAAAGACTAGAAAATAATTAAAATAAAAAATTATTTTTAGAACACTAACAAAAGTTTTTTTAGTAAAATTTATTTTTAACACTACAAATACTTTTGGGGCATTTTAAATATCACCGCGGAGGTTTCAACGCATTAATTAATATCTTACACTCCTTATTTACCATTGTGCCTATCTCCACAAATCTTAAATGAAATATTGCAAAATACCACAATCAAGATTAAAGGATGAAGTCGTATCCGCAAATGATAAAATCCTTACTTTCCGATTCTCTGCGAATTATCTCGAGGCATCTAGCTCTGGATTCCGCAGATTCATTGCATTTCCTCTGGATTGCTAACACGGAGGGATCGTCTATATTCGTTGCATCAAAAGGCAAGAAATGAGTTGCAGAATTATTCATCTCACTCTTATTTGCTGACAATCTGAAAAAATAATAATAATGAAAACCAGTAAGCCCGTGCGAAACTTTCTCACATACAAAATTCTCCCCCCAAAAATTATTTACTCTTTTGTTGAGCTGCTGACATTAATACTCAGAGAAGTGTATAGACGAGTTTTCTGATCTGTTTATTTTGGATTCACAGACCGTTTTCCGGCAACCATCCGATTTAAGCAATCGCCAAATCCATTTGAAAACTTATATCTAACGCCAAGTTCGAATCAGTTCTTTCTTTAGAACACAAAGCGATGAATCTGTGCTCTTTGAGTTCGAGTAATCCTTTCTTCTTAAACCGGTTAAATAAATCTCTTAAAGCGGCTAAACTCTATATGGAACGAATGTGATAAGCTAAATCGTTTGGTTTAAAATTTAACCGCGAAACAAGACTTAGAAGTAGCCAAAAAGAGCGATAACGAACAATTATGGCAGTCTTTTAACAAAATTAGGCACTTACGTTAAGTTAACATTGAGAGCTACAGCAATAGGAGCATGAAATGTAATATTTTCAAAGTATACTTAAGCCATAACATTAGAAAACTCTAATTTAAACATTAATTAACATATTTAAACAGAGTGTTAAAATTTTGAAGATTCCCACTAACTTAGCATTAACACCGGAAGTCGGTGAGAATAGCGGAAGTTCTACTTTACCGCAAATAAGCAAAACAGAAAACTCGTTAATTCACAAAATTGCAAAGAAAGTTTATTGGCATGAATGTATTTACAATGCCACTTAGTACACAATACGGGATGTCAGAATGCGATCATCTTTAATTTTTTGTAATAATTTTCGGCAATTGATATGGACCTGATTTGTTTATTTACATTAAAAACCTGAACTTCCGCTTTGAAGGTTCCATTGACTTAGCATTACACCAGAATGACGTAGGTACGGCATTTTAATATAAATAAACAGTACAGAAAATTCGTCCATGAATATATTGTTTTATTTAGTGACTCTTCAGAAAGCTACATAAGTCTACGAGAAAATACAGCATCTGGCAAGCATAATCCTTTGAAGTCAGTAAAAATTCTATCCAGCGATAACACATTCATCGCTGTATGAATTGAGGAAAAGGTAAGCTGACAATGGAAATAATGTTTAGGATTATTAAAAAATAAGGTTTCATCTAAGAAGCGCATAAATATTAATCGTGACTTTAAAATAAAATACGGGATTTTTTCCTTCTTCCTTTTCTCAGTAATGGTAATTCTTTAACTATCGATAAACATGTTGAAAACATGTTGTTTTACTCACGTAGATTGATTTAATCTTTTTTCCTATTTTTACGTCACACTGTGAGGCAAATACGACGTCACGTGTTATCTGATTACTCGCTATCTTACACACTTCAATGCTGTCGAGTACTTTTGTTATGATTATCTCCATATTATACTTAGTATCTGTCTTATCACCATTTCCTTATTTTTCAAAGCATATATCGGCTTCAAAGCATAAAAACAGAAAATTACTGTGAATGTGGATAATCACCTACGATTATTACTAACATAATAGCCCAGAACTCTAGATAACGCTCTGACGTCACCAACAATAAAACACGAGCCAGAGCACTGCGAGACGTTAAACAGCATTATTACATTGTTCGAGAACCTAAATTTCAGTAATTTTGAATTTAAAAGAATAATTGTCGTTCTAATTTCAAATTTAATAGCTCTAAAATAGTGAAATAAAATTTGCTATCCATTGATATAAAATTTATCTCGCTATGATCAATAGTTCCCGAGAAATTTTAAATTATATTAATCATATATCTCAAATTAATTTCCGTTTTTTAATAGAAAGTAGTAAATTACGTCAGTTGTATATCATGCGCGTGATATAGTTTGGACGCCACGATGCAGGATGGATTTCACGGATGGATACTACGATCTATTTTTTGGATGCCGCGATGTTTTTTGAATAAAGAAATATGTAAATAATATGTAAATAAAAAAATATTTCCTGTCATAAAACATATGTTTATTTTATTTGTTTTCAATCAATGTTAAACATTTCTCTCGCATATATATCTATTTAAACACGCCAAATTTGACGGGAAATCTCTGGAATGAAGAGGCAATTTGCACCCGTCATACCATGACGGGTTATTTTCTAGTTCAGAATAAGCAAATAAGCTGGTTAAAGTGAATAACTTATGACAATTTATCACATTAACCAGTTTTTATGAATAATTAGCAATGAAGTTTGGTCAATGCGATTATTTTCGGTTGAAATCCATAATGGATTTTGTTTTCTATTTGAAAATTTGAGGTGCATTGTTCACAGTTAAAGTTAAATAACTTAAAGTTAAATTATTTTGAACCCAATGTATTTTTGAGTTGTCTTTGCTGTATCTCCTACTTCAAATGTAGAATTTCAACAGCACTCGCGATGCCTACAGCATCTAAAATGGGAAAAGGGCAAATTTTTTTTAACTTTAAAAAAAGCATCCTACGGCTTCGCTAGCAGCGGGAGCCGAAACCTAGTAGCTTCGCTTTTTTATTGAATGTTAGAATAATTTTGCTTAATTAATCACATTTACCAATGAAGTTTGGTCAATGAGATTACACGTCATTGTAATTAATCACATTGGCCAAACTTCATTAGTAATTATTCATAACAACCGGTAAATGTAATTAATTCTCATAAATTATTCACTTTGCTGCTCTTTTGGTAATTATGAATCATCGCCGGTTATTATGCATAATTACCGCAACGATTATTCACAATAACCGATTATCCACATTGACCGTAACATATATACAGTGCATCCATAATTAAAGTTCCCCTATTTAGAAGGTCCTACAGCTGGTTCTATGGCTCCAAAC